>JAHBCN010000216.1:0-217500 GCA_019359885.1 Listronotus oregonensis
AAGCATCTTCGTCTAGTACATTTAGAAAAATTTCGCATTTTTGACTCTTCGGTTTCTGCTTTTATATTGTTGCCACAAAATAATTTTTAGCCTCTTTGAATATTCCCCAATCAGACTTTTTTAATGAAAATTCACGTTAGTGTCCCATACCTGTGTCTGCCTTTTTTCTTTCCTGAATCTTCTGTCTTGTCACTTTCTTGATGTCCGCGTTTTTTCGAAAGCTCTCGTCGCCAATTTGTGGTGTATTTAACTTGGAAAAAGTTAATATTAGCTTCCACAAATAATTGCTCTTATTGCCGCTGATAGATTTAAATAAAAGCCGGAACTTTTGACGAACTAATTTTATTTAACACTAATGTTCAGCTTACAAAAGAGGAGCGAACCACTGCCCAAATTATTTATATAAACTAACCTATGTTGAGTGGGGGAAACAATAGTGGGGCAACAGTTGTACTAACAATTATAAATACAATTATCATTAATTACTTCAATACACTATAGCCATCCCTATTTTATTTCATAATAATTTTTAAAAGAAAAAAAATGTTTTTAAATTTTAAAAATTTCTGAAAAGTTGTAATATATAGTCTTTTTTTAAAGTTTTTTTTAATTGCAAAAAAATAATAAAACCATTTCATAACATTCGTTAAGGTATTTTTTAATTTTATCTTAACTGATATGTTTGAATTCTAAACGTTAGGGTTAACTTTAAAATTAAATTTATAATAAAAAATGAAAAAAGTTCTTAGGCAAAACAGATCTAAAAAGCACTTTTTCTGACTTCTCAACTCTGCTTTGTACTTGGTTCGTAGTATCTGGTACACGTCAAGAAGTCAAACAAGAGACTTTGTATAAAACATACTTTAATATAAAAATAGAAAAATAGTATAAACTTATCTTACTGCATCTAAATGTATCTTATCTTAATGTGTATAAATCAAGTTATTATATATATATTTAAACATTAAACAAACATTATTTAATATACACAGTTTACAATAATATATGAGTATTGTTATATAAACTAATATTCAAATAATAACATAACATAACATAACTGTTAACCTTCACGGTCAATGGCTTTGATACGTGCAATGGATTGATGACCTAACAAGTACTAGGGACTAACCTTTCAAGATTATATCTTTAGCCTTTTGTTCCAACCATGAATCCATTACAACTGAAAAAATGACTAAAAACTTGGGAAACTAGTAGAAAGCTAAATTTATTTCTGTTTTCGTGTACTTTATGTTTAATTTAATTTTTTAAAGTGGTTTTGATAACATGAGTGATTTGGTATTATGTATATAAAGAGTATTTTAATTTTTTTTATAGAGAAAATGCTGCACTGGTTCCATGTTAACCGTCCCTTTACAATGAATTACAGTACAAATACAATTTTATTTTCACAACAATGAACTTCTCCTGTGGTGTATTTAACTTGGAAAAAGTTAATATTAGCTTCCACAAATAATTGCTCTTATTGCCGTTGATATATTTAAATAAAAGCCGGAACTTTTGACGAACTAATTTTATTTAACACTAATGTTCAGCTTACAAAAGAGGGCGAACCACATGCGCCAAATGTATTTATACTAAACTAACCTATGTTGAGTGGGGGAAACAATAGTGGGGCAGACAGTTGTACTAACAATTATAAATACAATTATCATTAATTACTTCAATACACTACATCATTCTCCCCCCATAAAAAAAAATCTGTTTATAACCATAAACATCTTAAAGTAAACTTCTGTTTAAGTTACATATATCAAATAGCAAATAAGTTATACATATATACATTATATTACATAGTATTTACATAATGACCACTGCTTAAACAAAAGTAAATTTATAGTACCAATTTATTTTTAAAAATATATGTATATGTATACAATAAAAAAAAATATGTATATGTATATAATATATTTTTTTTTATCTTGCACTACTTTTTAACTTTATTCTACTTGAACGTCTTAATATCGGTACATTATCCTTACTGCCCTGTGTAGGCGAGTTTTTCGAGAAAGTCAGCGGTGGAGCTGGAGACTCAATTTCAGGACTATGTTCTTCGACTAGAACTGCCCCTGAACTTTGTTCAATCTCTGCATACCGCTCGCTTTCTTGTAAAACGGGGAATGAAGTGGTGGACTCCATAGAAATACTCGAACTTTTTACATTAGGAATTACGTATTTTTTTATTTGATTGGAATGTCTCTTCCAGGTTTTTTGCAAACCACTTCAACCAAATAGATGCGTTTACCAATAACTTTTACAATATTACCCTTAATAAATTTTGGATGATTTACATTTCTATAATCCTTAACTAAAACATTTTCGCCAACCTTAAAAGTTACATTCCTATTTGTACCTTGCAATCTCTGTTGCTGTTCTTGCGCATTTTCGACTCTGTTTCGTATTTTATTTGCATTTAACTTATCATCATTTAAAGGTAATTTTTTACTAGGCAAAAGAGTCGAAAATCGCGTTCTTAAATTTCTATAAATATAAGCATAGCAGGACTTACACCAGTGGTGGCGTGCGGAGTATTCCTATAGTCAAATAAAAATCTCTATAATACCAAATAAGTATCGCTTGAGTTGGTAAATTCAAGTGACTTTTTAATAGCTTTTTTACAGTTTTGACAGAATTCTGCAGCCCCATTGGAGGCGGGGGTATATGAAGGACTAGTAAAGTGTTTTACATTTTTTTTGAAAAAAATTCTTCAGAATTCGTCTGAAACTACTGATCTGCCATTGTCAGAAACAATTATTAATGGCAAGCCGAACCTTGCAAACAAGGTTCTAAAACTTTTATAGTATTTAACGAGCTTATATTTGACATTTCAAAGACTTCTAGCCATTTCGTAAAGCATCAACTACCACTAAGTAGTTTTTTTGCCTTAACTCAAAATAATCAACATGTAGTCTCTCCCAAGGACCCTGTGGCCATGGCCAAGGCACAATTGCATTTTTGGGGAGCATTGTTAGAATGTGTCATGCAAGCATCGCACATTTTAACTATTCTTTCAATACTTTTATCCAAATTTGAAACCAAACATATGCTCTAGCCAAATTTTTCATTTTAACAACCCCCATGTGTTTTATGAAAGCTGCTTTATACTTTCATTTTGTAAAATTATTGGAATAATAATCCTATGATTCCAAAATATACAATCCTCCTCAATGTAAAATTCAAATCTTTTATCAAAAAATGGTTTTAAACTAGCTTCTTGTACCTTTTTAGGCCATCCTTTAAGGATAAAATTTTTAACCTTCTAAGCAAACAATCATTATTAGTAGCCTTCCCTTATACTTTCAAAATTTAACGTGAAATCAGAATTGGTATCAAAAAATAACAGGAGTCATAGGATTACCGTCCTCTTTTAAAAAATCTACTTTCTTGTCAGAGGCAAACGTGATAACCAATCTGCATTATTTTTATTACTAGCTATATATTCGATATCATACTGATACCCTGACAAAATAATTGCCCACCGTTTTAAACGATTGACAGAAAACTGTGGAATAGCCTTTTTGGACCAAAAATAGTTAACAAAAGGTTTCATATCAGTAACCAAAGTAAATTTTTTGAGGTACAAATATTGGTGGAACTTTAAAAGTCCAAAAATTATGGCTAGACCTTCCTTTTCAATTTGTGAATAGTTCGTTCTGCTTGGGACAGCGTCCTCGATGCAAACGCTATAGCCTTTTCCTCAGCATTAGGAAATTTATGACTCAAAACGGCTCCTACCCCTTCACTAGAGGCATCTACGGTAAGTTTGAGCTCTAAGTTTGGGTCAAAATGTACTAAAACTTGAGAGGATTTCAGAATTTCTTTAATTTTTTGAATGCTGCTTCCACTCATCTGTCATTTCCAGGAAACATTTTTTTGTAATAATTTATATAATGGACTTAAAATTGTTGACAGATTCTTGACAAATCTACCATAAAAATTAATGCTACCTCACAATGATTGCAATGTCTTAACATTTGTAGGCCTTAGTGCCTGATCAATAGGTAAAGTTTTACTTTAACTGAATCTATGACAAATCCTAAATATTCAACACTTTTAGAAAAAAAACTGACATTTGTCAAAATTTAATTTTAAACCTGCTCGGTGTAAAAATTTTAAAACTCTTTCTAAATTTTCGATATGCTTTTTCCTATTTATCCCTGTGACCAAAATATCATCTTGAAATACTGCACTTCCCTCTACACCAGTAAATAAAGCATCCATAATTTTTTGAAATTTTGCTGGAGCACATGCCACCCCAAAAGTTAAACGATTAAATTTAAAAAGTCCTAAATGAGTAGAAATTGTAAGCAATACTTTACTATCCTCATCCAGTCCTATCTGTTGAAACGCTTGGGACAGGTCCAGCTTCGTAAATTCCCTGCCTCCCTGGAGCTTTACAAACAATTCGTCAATTCTCGGCATGTAGTGCTGATCCACTTCTATTTCCGGATTGACTGTTACTTTGAAGTCACCGCAGATTCTGATTTGACCATTTTTCTTAAAAACCGGCACTATTGGTGTAGCCCAGGTGCTGTAGTCTACAGGTGATATAATACCTAAACATAAAAGACGATTTAGTTCCTGTTCAACTTGTGCCTTAATAGCAAAAAGGGATAGGTCTGGCTTTTACAAATTTTGGGCTTACATTGGGATTCTTTAATTTAATTTTTGCCAAACCTTCCTTAAAATAACCTAGACCCTCTGAGAAAACTTCATTATATTTTTTTATTAAGCTATTTATATCATTATCACTACAAGGGGTCGAAAAATTTTCAATATTATCAATATTATTTACAAACTTATTTACAAATGACAATTTTAAATTATATGCTGTCAGAAAATCTCTACCCAGTGGACCCCCATTTTCCATAATAAAAAAGTCTAAATCCTTTTCAATGTCATTAAATTTCGTTTTTAACTTTATTTTGCCTAAAGGTTTTACTTCCGTACCATTATAAAAAAAAAACTTCTATTAGTGCTATCTAATTTTAAATTTAAAAAATATTTTTTATAAAAATCATAAGACAGACATGAAATACTACTACCCGTATCCATTTGAAAAATAATAGGAAAATTCTCAACTAAAACCTGTAACGTAAACAATTTTTCTGAACACGTTTCAGAGGTCCCCTGTAAATTCAAAATATTAAACAGGTCAATTTCATCATTTGTGTTTACCTTTTCATTGTTTACATTATCGTTGAGTTTTTTATCTTGCAAAAAATTTTGTCTGATATTACTATTGCTGAAAACAGGTTGTTTAAATTTATATTTACAAACATTGGCTAAATGCCAAATTTTTTTACAAATATTGCATGAATAATTTTTAAAATAACACTTATCTTTATTGTGGTTCCTTTTTCCGCATACATTGCAGCTGTCATGCTCGTCCCTCTGTCGTCGTTGCTGCCATGTTGCCTGCTTCTGCGCCGAAGACCTGCCTGCTGCCTGATGACTCGTGACTGCTGCGCCCCCTTGAATGTGGTGCATCGGTTCTGCTTTTACCATGACAATGTCGTGGACTTTTTTCGCCGCCATTTTGGACGCTGCTAATGTCACCATTTTTTCAAAGCCCGTAGATATTTCTTCCTCCATTAGCCGATCCTTTACTGCTCCCTTGTCGAAACCAAACACAAATTTGTCTCTTAAAACGATTTTTAGCTCGTCCCCAAACTCACAATTTACTGCTAGACCTCGTAATCTCGCTGCCCATTCACTAACTGATTCGGTCTGTTCCTTTTCGGCACTGTAAAATTTTAAGCGTGCTGCTAGCGGACTGCGATATGGCTAAATGTTGTGTTTCCACGAGCTGCTTATACGTTTTATCTTCCGGTCTTGTAGGGCTTGTTAGATCAAAAACTAATTTATAAGCATCTTCGTCTAGTACATTTAGTAAAATTGCTCGCATTTTGACTCTTCGGTTTCTGCTTTTATATTGTTTGCCACAAAATAATTTTCTAGCCGTGCTTTGAATATTCCCCAATCAGACTTTTTTAATGAAAATTCACGTTAGTGTCCCATACCTGTGTCTGCCATTTTCTTTCCTAGAATCTTCTGTCTTGTCACTTTCCTGATGTCCGCGTGTTTTTTGAAAACCTCGTCGCCAATTTGTGGTGTATTTAACTTGGAAAAAGTTAATATTAGGGTTCCACAAATAATTGCTCTTATTGCCGCTGATAGATTTAAATAAAAGCCGGAACTTTTGACGAACTAATTTTATTTAACACTAATGTTCAGCTTACAAAAGAGGGCGAACCACATGCGCCAAATGTATTTATACTAAACTAACCTATGTTGAGTGGGGGAAACAATAGTGGGGCAGACAGTTGTACTAACAATTATAAATACAATTATCATTAATTACTTCAATACACTATAGCCATCCCTATTTTATTTCATAATAAGTTTAAAAGAAAAAAAAATGTTTTTAAATTTTAAAAATTTCTGAAAAGTTGTAATATATAGTCTATTTTAAGCTTTTTTAATTGCTAAAAAAATAATAAAACCATTTCACTAACAGCCTTCGTTAAGGTAGTTTTAATTTTATCTTAACTGATATGTTTGAATTCTAAACGTTAGGGTTAACTTTAAAATTAAATTTATAATAAAAAATTAAAAAAGTTCTTAGGCAAAACAGATCTAAAAAGCACTTTTTTTTAATTTAACATTTTTATAACCATCCTCTTTTGTATTTTTATATATTTGACTTTTTAAAGTGGTGAAATCCTTGGGTTGGCGTACCATCTGGCAGAGTATAAAAATTTAAATAACTTACTTTTATCCTAGTTTTAAAGGTATTTTATACCGACATCTTTTATATACTTAAAGAATGTATGTTCTACGAACAGTTTTGTAATTTCATTTTAACAAAAAACTTAAATGCAAAATTACCCACTGAAAAAATGACTAAAAACTTGGGAAACTATTAGAAAGCTAAATTTATTTCTGTTTTCGTGTACTTTACGTTTAATTTAATTTTTTAAAGTGGTTTTGATAACATGAGTGATTTGGTATTATGTATATAAAGAGTATTTTAATTTTTTTTTATAGAGAAAATGCTGCACTGATTCCTTGTTAACCGTCCCTTTACAATGAATTACAGTACAAATACCATTTTATTTTCACAATGAACTTCTCCTTTTTAAAAGCTGTTAATCTAAAAAAATATTTGTGTTGAAATAATTAAGATACGAAACTGACCCATTTAAAAAGAGAAGGATACCCCTTAGAATAGTAGCAAAACAAACTGTCTTTTTTAAAATTTAACAAGATGCAAAAAAATCTCTGCTATAAATATTTGCCTCTTGCAAATAAAAACATAAAAGCAAAGAATTTAAATTTAGTTCATTGAGTAGATAAATAAGCAGGTAAAAAAACAGAAGTTTGAACCAAATAAAACAAAGATTCTTGTTGCGAGTAATCTCCATATTATCAAATTGCATTGATTTGATTTTGCAAAATATTTTTTATACTAAAACACAATTAATTTTTTTTTAATATTATTACTTTTCTTTGCAAAATACACACTTATTTTATTCATTTATAAGGGAAATTCACACGAAGGCGTCGAGGCCCGGTGGTGACGCCAAATGTATTGGTAATTTATTTTTAATATTTTTTAAACTAATTCGTAGCAAATGAAAAATCTTTAAAAATAAATTTAAAAAGCTATTTAAATAAAAAAAATAAGATGGACGCCATACAAAAATCGAAAGTATTCTTTAGTTACTGAAAAACAAAGGACGATCGGTAAAAAAATTGGTGGCAAAATGTTTGTCGCCAAAAAGTGTCCTAATAATGTCATAGTTGAAAATATGTCAAAGTAAAGCAAAAAAATAACAAGCAAAATATAAAATTGACTATTTTTAGTTAAAATTTAACTGCACAGTAAAAATCAGCATTAAATCCTTCACAACATTCCCAATTTAAGCGTTTCTCTATTTTGAATATCAATAATCGGCCATGCAGGCCGAATTTGGAACACACTGTTTAGTATTAAAATCATTACATTGAAAATTTAAATTATGTAGTACAGATTGATCTTGGCCATTCCAGATCAATTAAAATGTAATTTAATTAAAACAAAAAAAAAATTGAAAAATGTTATTTCAAAGCACTTAGGTACAAAAAATAAATATGACTGGCTACCGTTTTGCCTAAATTTTTAAGAAATTAATTTTTCGCAATAATATCAAAATATATTATTTTTTTTGTGCTTTTAGGTTTGTGAAAGAAATTTTAACAACACTACATATTTTTAGATAAATACAAGTCCAAGTTTCCTAAGAAATAAAATTTATTGGGATTAAAACTATATACCACCACTTTTTAACGTAATTTTATGGTAGGTAATATTTAATAATCTTTATATTTTATTTTAAAAATGACACGAGATTAGGTTATGGGGTTAGTGTCACCTAAAACAGATTGCAATGTTCATTTAAAGTTAGTACTTTATGTGAAATAAGTAGAGGTTTTTATAGACGATACCTATTAATACAAAGGAAAAAAGTTTAGGCGCATGTTTTTTTTATTATTTCATAATTTGTCTTTTTTTTAGATATTACGTAACATCATAAAAAAAGGACTTTAGTCAATATTTGTTTAAGTGTAAATGATTTATTTACATTTAAAATACAGTTTTACAAAAAAAAATAAACGAATTTATGTCTAGTTTAATTTACCACATCGCTAAAAAAAATAAAAAATATATTTTTGTATGTAATCTTTTTAAATAGTACCTAACTTTAAATATCCATTTTTAATACCGCTTAAGTTTATAAATCATCTTCATATTATTGTTTTCTTTATTTTTAAATATATATTATTCCGCTATTTTTTTTATTTCCAAACTCCGTTGAACAATTTTTGGTCGTTTAGAAAGCTAAGACAACTGGACAGTTTCTTTTTAGTAGCATATATTTTTATCACAGTTTACTTTACACCATATTAAACAAAAGAAATTTTAGTTAGTTTTTATCAGGCATGCAAATTATATTTTTTTAAATTTGTATTTTTGTATACTATAATAAATTAAGGCTTGAAACTTTATTTTAAAAGAACCTTTATTCTACATACATTTTTAAATTAATTTTATTTTAAATATATGCAAAATTTAAACGTTTAAATTAAAATTAACCTGGTACAAGTATTTCTGTCTCTAAAAGTACAATTTCTTTTAATGAAAAGCAAAAACAATTAGCTAATTAATATATCTCTGTTTTGGAGCAAACGGCTCAATTAAAATTAAATTATAATTTTAAAGTAAAATATATTGGTGTGGAAATTTTAATTACGCAAAACAATTTGCTTTGCACCATTTCAAATCAATTTTCCACAGGCCTCCTATAAAAGTAGAAAAAGTACCTATTAAAATAGCATTATATTTTAAGGCAGTAGCTATTAATTTTTTCGTACTGAAAATGTGCCGAAATAAAACCATTAGCGATGTTGTTTTTTACAACTTTAAAAAAAAATAATATATTTTCTTTTATTACACTGGTCAACATTTGACTTCGAATGGTACACCGCACGATACTAGGGTCCTAGGGGTTTTGGGATAGCTGATTTCGAATCCGAAGTCGGTTAAAGCCCATCACATTAGGTTCAAGGTTATTTGAAGGTCAAACTTAAAAAACAGAAAAGGAAAAATTCAAAAAAACGTATTCATAAGTTTTTAGGGTCGCCGAGTCTAAATGCGGGCTTACTTTAACATTTAAGGTCATCTCGAGGTCACTTTAAGGTCATGTTGATGTTAAACATATAAACAACCTTAAAAAATCTGAGAAAATTGGTCTATAGGTATTTTTGGTTTTTCGACTTCTATGCCCTTCATTTTAAGGTCATTTGAAAGTAAAACTGCAAAAAACGGGAAAAAATTGAAAAAAAAATTAGATTTTAAGTGTCGCTGAGTAAAAATCTAGGCTTACTTTAACTTTATAGGTTATCCCAAGGTCACTTCAAGGGCATCCTAAGGTCATACTGAGGAGAGAGAAGATATAAATGACTTTGAAAAATCTGAGAAAATTGGCCTATAGTTTTTTTGGTTTGCTAACTCCAAATTTAAAGACGGTCGTCCTCTATGCTCTTAGTTTTACGGCTTTTTAAAGGTCAAACTGTAAAAACACGAAGAAAAAAATTGGAAAAATGTATGAAGGTTTTTGGGGTTGTTAAGCTCAAATCCGTGGTTTGTTTTATCTTCAAGGTCGCCCAGACGCCATTTCAAGGTTATTTTAGGATCATTTAAAGGTTAACTTTTTTAATGATTTTAAAATGTTTTAAATAAATTTATTAAATAGGTCTTTAAGGTTAAACCTGAACCTGCAAAACTCTTAGCCCTACATAGACCAAGGCCTGCATTTTTTGCGGTATTTATATTACGTCATTGCAACTAATTTCTTGCAGTGGACATAAGCCATCTGTTAGCTACTTTTAAACCCAACGTTTCTTATTTGTTTTTGTGTCTGACTAACCTTTTAGGTAAACTAACAGATTGAATAAGGTCATTTATAAATTTTACCTCAGTAAAACTTAAAATACCCACACACACCACAACCAAAAACCTATATTATATATATATATATATATATATATATATATATATATATATATATATATATATATAATATATATATATATATATATATATATATATATATATATATATATATATATATATATATATATATATATATATATATATATATATATATATATATATATATATATATATATATATATATATATATATATATATATATATATATATATATATATATATATATATATATATATATATATATATATTTATAGTGTTTAATCAGTTGACTTTTAAATGACCTTAAAACCAAGGTTATAGAGGTCGACCGACTATATATACACGAAAACCAAAACTTTTATAGATGATTTTTTTAAAGCTTATTTATCCTCAGTATCACCTTGAAATGACCTTAAAGTGTCGTCTAAGTTTCCCTAAGGGACAAACAAAGCACGAATTTGGGCTAAGCAACCCCAAAAACGTTTATACAATTTTTTCCATAGAGGTCGACCGTTTTCAGATTTGAAGCTAACAAATCGAAAAACCTATAGAACAATTTTCTTTATTTTTTTTAAGATCATTTACATATTTAACCTCAGTATGACCTTAAGAGAACCTTGAAATAACTCTGGAATGACCTTAAAAGTCAAAGTAACCGAACTTTGATTTGGAATCAGCGACCCCAAAAACAGTTGGAAACCCTGGTTTCGTGCGGTGTACCATTCGAGGTCAAATCTTGACCAGTGTTATTGTTGCATTTAAAACGTAATTGATTTAAGGTGCTAATTGTATTTATCTATTTAAAAAAAATAGTTTAAAAAGGACGCAATATTTTTCTGGTTACATTGTAAACTAAGCTCAATAAGCATCCAGTAGTATAACTTTTTAACTTAATACTACCCTGACAGTAACCAGTTCCCTGCATTTGTTTTACAAATAAGGCTTAAAAATTAAGATTGGTCGTGGAAAGAAAAGGTGGTTTATATGAAAAAAAATGGCCAATACACCAGTTTGTAAGGCCATCATACCAAAAAAAAGGAAAAAAAAAGAGTTGATGCTAGTACTAAGCCCTGGAGTATTCCAGCATTAATTTAGGTGGGGGCTGAAAAGTAAGAACTATTGTAAAGGAAACACGCTTGTTAGAACATAACTGGAAAGCCAAAAAAATTTAGATGAAAAGTCATAGAAAAAAAGTATGTTTAGGAACGCAACATGCAAGTCCTGGTCAGGAGCTACAAAAATGCCAAAAGAAAAAAATGCATATCTTCTAAGAAATATTTACCCTTAGCTAATTTGGCTCATTTAGTTTAATCTAAAATTTCAAATTTTAGATTTAAAAATGATCCTATATAGGACCTAATTTCGACAGCAATAACTTTAGTTGTTATCTTTAAGTTTAAGGAAAGATTCACATATTTAAAGGCTTTTAAGCAGAGTCTTAGCTTTTATTACAGTAACCTTATCCTGTAAGAAAAATTCTACAAAACTATTTTAATACTCAACTATCTACTTGCTTTGGGTTATTACTAAGTCAGCAGTTTAAAAAATAGGAAATATTTGAATTAATTTTCCAGTAACCTTACTTATATATTTTTTATATAAAATCCTGTGGTACTATCAAAAACTTGTGTTATAAACAAAACGCGTGTCATACCTTTAACTATTACTTTGTATTAAATATTAGTGAACCCACCAAATTCAATACGTATTCTTTTCTTGGTATCCTATATCATAAAATAAAATAGACATCTTATATGTGACTATGCGTCCTGTAAATTAAATATGGTATATAAAATAAACTACTGAAATAAATACGAATCAAAAATGTAAATCAAAATATTATTCCCAAGCCTTAATAAGGTGAAACTATTTGTATTAAAATATTGGTTTATTATTAGTATAAACAATTAACTTCTCACGTAATGCTAACATTCAATCACTTAATTATTTAATCATACACCCACTCATCAAATTACCTTTACTCTTTTATTAATATGTTGCACTAACAAACAGTGCATATTTTAACAACCCACATGTTTACATTTATTTTCTTTAAAATGATATATTATATGTTTTAAAATACTTTTTTCCCAATAATTATGTTCGCAGCTTAAACTTTAGTTGATATGTTCACATGACTCTTAAGTCAGTCTCAGTAATAAAAATCAATTGATTTTCAAGAATAAATACTTCCTGTGCCAATATTCGAAAGAATATGAAGAAAGAAACTAATTGAAATTTAAATTCGTCTAATTAATAAAATTTTAGAACTACGGTATTGATAACAGATCATACTGCAAACTTGGCTCGGTCTCTGAAATTAAATCGCTCTGCCAACAACAGAATCCACGTTACCCGATGAAATATCGTATTTCAAAAGTTCCAAATTATTAAAGACAAATATAAGCCCCGTTCAGAGCCCACCGAGAATCCAATTTATTCCGATGAAACTCGAAGATAAATAGGCAATTTATCTACCTGTATTTGAAAATTAATGACTGGATTGAATATGAATTAGCAATATGGATTGAAGTGTTGAAGTTTCAATAGTGAATATCAATTTACTTTATAATGTTGCAATGTAACATTGTTTGCAGAAATTATTTAAATAAGCGTTTATGTCCCCTTATATAAAATAAGCAAAGAAAAGGCAAAAATCCTAAAATTGGAAACCATATTACACAAAAATTACTTATTTATAACAAGAAAAAAATAATAATGTTTCTTAAACATACATTACCTATATTTGTTTCAAGCACAACATTTTAAGTGATAAATATCTTTAGTCTCAAACAATAAATATTTAAATAAATTAAAAATTATGACCATTAAAAAATAAGCAAAGGTCAGCTGAATGTACGTAAAAAGAAACATAGTTCAGTAGAAAGCTTTTTTTTCTTGCCCAAGTACAATCTATCGATGACCTGTTTCTTTTTAAGAAGTAATTTTACGGCTTCGTCCCTAAATAAAATATCAGTATTTTTTCTTTCCTGGAAGCTTTTAACTAGGTAACACAAGGTGTTATTACATATATATATTTTTTTATCTGAATTAGTCGAAAACTTTCCACGTCCGTTCCTCTTCCTTAGAATGTTTCGACTGTGCAAACTTTTGCCAGTAAAAATGTAGTTCTGTTCTTTAAACCTTTTAGTTATTCTTTAAACTGCATTTTGCTTTATTTTAGCTATTAATAAAATAAAGGGTACCGGGCAAAAATCAATATGGTTCAAAAAATATTAAAATAAGAATAAACCGTAAAGTTGTTTAAAATTTAATAGGAATAGTAGTTACAGAAAATAATCAAGTAAGTCACAAGTTATTTAAATTTTTATGTTTATTTAATAGGAAAAAACCCAATGAAGTCCAGTTAAGGTGAATATTCAACATATTCAAAAATGTAAATAACATAAACAAAATTACTAAAAATATATATTTTATTAATATATTTTTTAAAGTTTTTTTTCGAGATTTCGTTTTAATAACTGTGACTGTCACTGTAAGCGGTATGAGTTTTTAAAAATATTCCTGCAATTAAACGCAGCCCTTTAAACAAAAAAAAAACAAAATTTTAATGATATTGGATGTGAGAATAGTACAACACGTTTCGAAAATATTTCACACCTCTTTATCAAAAAAAGAGGAGAAAGCGGAGAAGCTCTTTTAAGATGCTGCAATGGTTCACTACCTGGAATACTTAGGATTGGTACAGAAGACGTATTTAAAAAAAGTTTAATGCTTTATACTCTGATTCTTTTTAAGGTTCCTTCACACTTTAAGGAGTTAAGTTTTGTACCATATTATGAAATCACAGTATGTTAGCCCCAAAGTTTATTTTTTAAGTTTTATGGAATCGACTGTAATAAGGAAACTTACAATAATAGACGAAGAGAGCCGAAAAATCATCGTCATCAGTAATATGGAGTTTCTTCCGTAAAACATGTTTATTTAGTATTGTTACTTATGTTCTCGTGCGGGCTGACAACCTATTAGATATTTTACTTAACAGATACTTTAATAAAATTTGGCATACATGTACTATGTATCAAGAGACATTTTTAAGTGTACTACATTTTTTTTAATTTTCTGTCTATTTTAGCAGATACTGATGGTACGTCACTGATTTCTCTTAAAATAAAAAAATAAAATCCCCAATTAGTTGTAAGCAAAGTTAAACACTTAAATGTTTTCAATCTGATGGACGGTTTTTACTTAAAAAAATAAAAACCATTTTTCTGCATGATCATAACAATATCGGAAAACAATATCACCATGCAAAGAAATATCTAGATTTAATTTTTCTAGGTTTTCACCTAGAAAAATTAAATCAGATATTTCTCTGCATGGTGATATTGTTAACTGATATTGTTATGATCATGAAGAGAAATTATTTTTATTTTTTTTAAGCGAAAACCGTGCATCGGATTGAAAAAAATCAAGTGATCAACTTTCCTTACAAATGATTGAGTATTTCAAAAATAGTTTTTATTTTAGGAGAAATCAGTGATGACCATCAATATTTGCCAAAATAGCAGGTCAAATTCCATACGAATGCCACTGGTGGAAATAACAAAAATGTAGTACACTTAAAACTGCCTCTTTATACATTGTCCATGTATGCCAAATTTTATTAAAATATCTAAATTGGTATTACTGATATTAATAACAACTGATTTATTTTTTAAAATTTTACCACCCTGTATCTCAAAAGTTAAGACGTTTAGGACATACATTCATATAAAGTTTAAAAGAAATGGTATAGTCTAAAAGCTTAAACTTAATATTGACTGGAAATTTCTTCTATTAGAATTGCCGATGTCTTATAAACCATTCTTTTTGCTTGCACATAATCAAACTTTATATGCTTCGGCCCTGTAGGGGATACTCTTCTCTGGTAAAATGGTTACGGATTTCTTTGCAGTGAATAACCAGTTAATTTTTTTAATTGTATTGTGACTAATATGCTTCGTTGTTAATTTATTGCCTCTGAAATTAGTAAACAAATAGCTGGTCTGTTTTTGTAACTTAAGTCCACTAAAAATGTATACAAAAAATCTTTTGGAAGAACCATGTTTAATTATTGTTATATTAACAATAAAATTTACTTTACCAACTTTTGGTTTAATTAAGGTGTAGGTGTTGTGTTTAAGGAAACCTGTCGAACTTAAATATATTTTTTTTTTATTTTAAAAAGTAAGTAAAACTTTCATTGCAATTACTCTTAAAATAAATAAATCAATTAATTTTATATGTAGATTCTACTTCTTCTTGTTCTTCCCTGAGAGCCGTCTTGATTCACTACCGGAAGAAGCTCATCCTCTTGGGCTTTTTGTACCTAATCTCCCATTATCTTTAATACCAATCCTCCCATTAGTCTTGTTTTTTCTACAAGTCTGTATAACCCCAAGATTATATGTAGCTTGCTGCCATACCAATTTTATTTTTTTATACAGTTTTTTAACTTATCTGTATAGGTTTAAAATAAAAAAAATGCTATACCTAAAATTACCCATTTTGCGATATTCATCGGTCTTTCCGCTGGCTCTTCAAATGTAAAACTTAAGGTGATTTATTTATTTAGATTAAATATTTAAAAGCAAAAATACTTAGTAAGAGCATCTATTAATTTATTCCTTTGTACTTTTTTTATGATTTTTAACAGGAAAATGGGTTTTTATTACAAAAATTTAACTACTTAGTTAGTAGAAATATACAGAATGTAACAAGTATGATACTCACGATTTTAATGGGCGATAGTGAAGCTTAAAACAAGTTAAATTTTATATGAAATATGTGTCGAAACTTGACATATTTTTGTCTAAACGATGTCAATGTTACTAACTTTGAAATCAATTATTTTTAAAAACCTTAACAGCTAAAAACTTTTGTCTTAATGGCTTATCAGTAGATTTATTTGCTAATAAAATAAACTTAGTTTTAAATTTTTCAATCAACAAATTTAAAAAAAATATTTTTCTCCCAGTTAAAAATTTAAAAAACAATTGGCAACAAAGCTACCCAGAAGCCTTGTGCGTAAAGTAAAGTCAGTTGTACCTTGTACTCACCGATCCGGCCGCGATATTTTTGTTTGTTTTTAAATCGGAAAAATATGCCGATTTGTTTTAAATTTAAGGCAACCTTAGTGCAAGTGTACCAAAGAGTTTTGAAAACGGAATGTGTGCAACCGAGAAATCTTATTCTCTCTGTGCTGTAATAAAACATTACAATTTGTGTTCTTTAAATGGATATTAAGCCTAATTTTGTGGTAAGTACAATATTTTTTTAATTACCAATAAAAGCCAAACAATAATTAACTGTTTTTTACCCAACCTTAATTTTAAATTAAATATTAAAATAAATTGCAAAAAGTAATTTTTATTATTTGAATTTAAATGAACATCTTCCAAAAAATGTGTAAATATGCAAAACCCCGAAAAAAACGTTTGACGTTTCGACTCGCTGCGATGAATCGGGCACGGTGTTGCCAACTTTTTTAAACTTTGAAAGGCCATATTTCGAAAACAATTAACTTTTCGTGAGCATCATATTTTTTACACCCTGTATATAAATAAACCAGAATCAATTCCACAACGACTTTAAAACTTCTATACAGTTGTTCTATTGGGAAAATAAATTTAAAAAACATATTCCGAGAACAGCAGTCCTGCAAGGAAAACACCGTAAAAGTGTACTTAAGGGAGTAATTTTCAAATAGTTATATTTTCTTTGAAATTTTGGCCTTAGAGTTCAATTTAGTTAGATAAAGTAGCAGTAAAAACTTATTTAGCATATAAAGGTACAGCAATGATAAAGGCCAGTTATTATATTTATTTAAATGTTTTTATAGTAATTGCAGTTACGAGAATTTTACATCTTGTAATTATAATTTTGATAAGACAAGGTGGTAAAAAGTGTTTAACTAAACTTACGTCATGTTACCAAGCCTTTTTTCTAATATACATCCAAAATAAATAAACAAAAAATTATGACGAAATGTAAAAATAAAATCAGTTACTCGGTAACAACTAACTTAATATGATAATTCTGAAAACAGATCTCTTTTTTATCTTTTGGACAGCTCAGAGAGACTTATACAATCATTTGTACTACGTATCGTGGATGCACAGTATTTTTATGTATTTTTCTTCAGTTGCGTCAATGACATACAAGAACCGGAATATGCAGATTTTGCAGTTAAGGGCACCTGGCTAATATTATCCAGGATGAACCTACACCTTACGGTAATCTTAATGACAAACAACTAGTGATACAAAATTTTTAAAAATATATATTTAAAAATATTTCCGAAAATATATCAAGAAACTTTGAAAATATATTGAAATATTGGAAATATTAAAAATAAGAAAATAAAACTCACAAAGCTAAACTAAACATTTAATAAAAGTTTATTATATGTAATACCACAAATAGTCAAATTTGGCCGAGCGTAGCTCGAGTGATTTTGAAAAACGAGTTAAATTGCCGAAGTATTTAAACCCAGACAAAAACTATCTGGCTCAATATCTAAGTACGAATGGTCTTTTGTAAGACAATTGCACGAATAAAGTTTAAAGCAAAATAATAATTAATCAACAATATAAAATATAGTCACTCCTGAGGTAACAATGGACACGATTGATAGAACTGTAAACTTACCGATTTTTTTAGCCACTTACTTTTTCCTTTTTATCCGATAGCAAATTTCGATTTTTGACATTTTAAATGGGGTTACTTATACATGAGTGGGATTGTCATCCAAAAGTTAAAACGCAAACACCATTAATATTAATAAAAATGTAAGTATTGAAAATACAAAGAAAACAGTGATTTTTCTAAAAAAGAAATTACACACGTCCACGAGACACAACTTATGCAACTTGATCAAGAGGCATATCTTCATCGATATCATCCACACCTTGAATATTGTATTCAGCATCAATGCCGTCTTAATTGGAATCCAATTAAACTTTTTTTAAAGCACGCAATAGCCATCAAGCAATAAATCGGTGAATCCCCGAGATCGAGATTTTATTATTCGTAATCGTAATAATTTATGTACTTTCTCGGAAATTATTTTTCTAGTATGAAATTTGTACTGCACAAATGTATGTATTTTAAAGATTAAAATGCATTTTTTTCGATATTTTTAAAAATTCTAAAATTTCCAATATAGACACATTCGGAAATTTCCAACATAGTCATTTCCATGAAAATATTTCCACTAGAAATATTTTTATTTTCAACGCTTTACAAACAGTACACGTACACCCACAGTACAAACCACGCCCAATATTGCTTAGCTTCGTTTATCTAACGAGGAGTAGTGTTTTAAAGCAGGCTCCTAATTCTTACTTTATTAATATAATCACTCCGCCACAAAACGCAGTACAATTTCAATTTACTTCGCACCAGGAAAATTCATAACAAGTTGTGGTTTTGTACGTACCAACCTACAAATATTTTTTTAGTATTAATTTTTAAATATTTTTAAAAATGTTGTTTTGAACTACAAATAAGTGTTACATGCCGACTGGACAGTTTTTAGGCAGAATTTGCATAAAATTACAGAACTACGTAACTAGGATGCATACAGCCACTTTAGATCTACACATTCAATAAAAAAATAGTTTTTTCTTAAAATTAAAAAATCTTTATGGATTAACCAAATTTTCCATCTAGGGCAATTGGTGGCCGTTAAAAACATCAATGGTAATTAATATCCAATTAAAAGTCCCTCCATGAAATTGGTTAATACCTGTTACAAAAAACAATTTAATAAATTTTGTTAATAAACAGAGAGCCCAAAAAAATTAATTACTTTAAATAACAACTAAAATATTGAGCATATTTTTAAATAATTTGTTGTAGAACCTAAATATCTTTAAATATATTAAAAAGTCTGTCTTGATAATTTAAAAACTGTACATACCAACGACCTTGTTTTGTTTTTAACAATTTTAAGGTTAGGTGATTTTGTTTTCAATACCTAAAATAAGGACATCATTGATTTGACTATAATAAAAATAAAATAATTTTTTAACAAAGAATTTTGGCAAATAACTCTAAATGTTTTGTAAAAAAGTTGCGTTAAAAAATCATACAATAAAAATACATTTCTCTATAAAACTCTTAAAAAAGAAAAACATTAAAGTGCACTTAAAATAGAAATGTCGTTTGTAAACTTTTACATTTAAACTTGAATTGAATTTTGTTAAAATACTACAATAAATTTTTGATAAATTTTACTTTTAAAAGAGCATGTTTCTAATAAAAAGTTTTATATGGCACTAGAATTATTTTTAGTTTCAACGTTTTAATATTGATTTGTGAAATTTTAATAAAAAAATCTGTAGACATATTTATGATGCCCATAGAACATTACGTCTGCAAGGCTTAAAAGAATTTACAATAGGCTTGATTAAAACTGTAAAATAAACAAACAACAACCAATTTAAAAAATAATAATATATATTTCCTAAGAAATGTGCCCGTTACAAAGCAAAATTTTAATAATATAATATGTTTTTAAATAGGTACGTGATTATTTAAAAGTAATATTTATTAAAGTAAATTAACATAAATTTTTTATTGTAACAAACAATTACAAATTTTATATTTTTTTTTAGTTATAAAAATATTACTTCGTAACAATGTACCTTAATTTATAACAAATCTTTCATCGTCATCGGCAATGTTTAACCTTCTGCAACCTTTTCATACAAATGTTCGCCTTTGGTAGTGATCTGTTTATAAAAATGAATGTATTTAAAATTAAATTTTCGTAGGAAAAACTATATTTAATTTGTGTATATATGTTACCGTGAAAGTCCGAAATTGATGAATGTCGACATTTACCGGTGAATGTCACATATTAAAAAAAAAATGAACGAGCACTAAAAGTTTGACACCCTGTATCTTACTTGCCATCGACTTTGGGATAAGGCAAGTTTACGTAAATTGATTATTTCTTACCTAGTTACTGTTGCCTGTGTCCCATTACTTTGGGACACCCTCTTTTATATTTAATCTTTTTTTTTTTTTAATTAGTCTATAGTGTGTTTGTTTTATTATTTTAGGTATCTGTTGTACTAACGGGTTTAGAAATTAATTGGTTATCATAATCCAGGGCAAATATTACGTCAATGTGTGGACAGCTAAAAAAAAGTAGATAACTTGGGCAGGTTAAAGAATCTGTGGATTAAAAGACAATGCAGGAATATTTGTTGATCAAAAAATGACTTTAAAATCACACCCATACCTACAAGTGCCCAGAATGCAAGAACTACGAGAAAAGAATGTTGAAGACCATGCAGTTAGAAGATAGTTCTTGGAATATTATTACCGTCCCTATGCAATCACTTTAGAAAGCAATTTAAAGCTACACTTTAAAATACTTATACTGGATATTTTATAGTGCTTTTGTTTCATATTTAATATAAATTTACTTTAAAACTTTATTAAATACACTAAAAAATGTGATTACCTAATTAAACAAAATATTATACACAGCTAGTTATTAGACAATATATTTTTAACTAAGAGTCTTTTAAGAATTATTTTCGTTTCATTTAAGTTAAAGGCTATAACGTAAAAAATAAAAAAGAACACAACCGGCAACCAGAAGAAAATTAATAGCACGTTGTAAAGCTGAAGCTTAGTCTAGTGATTGATGGCTTTTATTTTGTTTTAATATACCCTCTCAATTTTCTTTTATACAACCCTTTTTTATGTAATAAATAATTTAGAAATTAAGATAAGATCCATGGAAAATGTTTAATTTAATTAAATATTTTACCTACACACAAACACGATGTATAGTCTTGCATAAAAGAATAAATATTGATTAGCATAAATGATTCACTCATAGATTATTATGTAGTTATTATATTGTATTCATTTAACCAATTTGTTATTACCTATGAGTTTATATTTTGTCAAAACAATTATATTATCCATTAAAAATAATAAATATCTTAAACCAATGAAAAAAAGTTTTTTGCTGTTAGTAACATTGCTTACTGTTACATCAGTAGTAATATTGTTTATTGATTGCTTTAACAAATTTTAAAAATATTTTCTAAATAAAATAAAGAAGCTAAATAAAAATGAACAGGCAATAGGTGAATTTTGAAATACAAATACAATTTAAATTATAGGTAATCAACTAACGTGTCGCTTTCTAATAATAATTTTTATGTTCTTTGCCCTAAGAAATAAGCAAGTAATATTCCTTTCCTATCGATTTCAAAAGAGTACCACGAAAAGTCACTTTCAGGAATCACTTTACATTCCAACTGGCCAGGCTCCGAACTGCACACGTTGTTCAGCTGTAGAGCAAACTGTTCGTAAAGATCCTTTTTTCTCCTTTAAATCTTTAAATATTTATGGTCCGTAATGATAATTTACGTCTCCCTTTATTTAAAACACGCACGGTACGTTAGTACTTTATGGTCTGTCGCAAGATAATAGTAATAATAATAATGATAAATATCGACTAATTTAAGACATTAAATAATTAAATTAAGAAATAACAACAAAGGCATATAAGAAGTATGTAAAGAAATAAAGCCACGCAAATCGTTTAGCAAGCATTATTGTAAAAAAAATAACTTGAGGATGCCGTTAGGCCTCATATGTATTAATAGTCGCAATGGATGCATTATTTACTGACTTTATTAATGTTCTCATATTAATATTACTTAATTCTAATAAAATATGAATACAAAAAACTCAGAGGTAGGTTGTTCTATATTCTGCTGGGGATTAATCAAAAGGTGTTTATACGGTTTGCCATATAAAATTGACCCAAAAAAACAAACTTGGACACTTACACAAAAAAAACCTTAAAGGTTTTGGTCACAAATCGATTACCGTTTTTAAGATATTAAATTATTAAAACTTTTTAAAAAGTAAATAACAATTCAAACTGGGGTTTCCTTTAACAAAATTATTTAAATCTGTAAAAAAAGTTTTAAATGTTTATAAAAATATGTTACCAATGACAAATTTATTTATTATAACAGGTACTTTTGTTATTCTCAAAAATTAAAAGGATAACAAGAAAGTTAATTTTAAGGTTTTCTAAATTTACTTGTGTTAAGTAAATGTAAACCAATATTTAAATTAGCAGAAGTTAAAGCTACGCTGTAATCTGTTTATTAATAATTAAACATTTTCTTCAGATGTTCCAAAATGCTACAAACCTTCTAAGTTTTCTGTGATCTTTATTAAATATATGCTAACAAACTTTTATTTGTTGAAAATTTGTGCTATTATTTTATTTTTTTGATGTGCTTTGTCAATATGCGTTACAAAATCAATTGAGAAGTTTAATGCATTTTGCAAAAAAACGTTTATCAAAAAAGCCTAAAATCAAAAAAAGTACTTTAAAATTAATAAACAAAGATAACTACGAGGCTAAGTCTTTGTTTGGTAACCTTTGCTTAACAATAAAGTAAATTACGAAAAACTTAAAGCTAATTAACTAACCACCCTTCTTGTTTAAAAATTAATAAATATACCACTCACAACAAATTGTCATTTTTGACAATATGTCATAAAGTTTATCTGATTTTATAAAAGAAATTTAGATAATTTTAATTTTTTTTTAGTGTTTACATTTTTAATAGATTTGATTTTAAATATCCCTAAAACAGGTACCGATTTGTCAACAACCAAAACGTTACTAACTTCATTCTTTTTGAGTTTTTAAAATTATATTTTAGGTCGATTTTTTACTTGACGAGAAAACCTATCATTTTTTTTGTATTAACTTTCACACTTTTATTGTTCTTTATAGAATTTTGTATAATATGTTTTTTTATTATAAAGAAATGTATTAATTTTATGTAGAATACACCAACTTATAATAAAAAATGTTTTATCAACAAAAATAGATATTATTAAATGATGTCTACTATAACTATTTTTTTGAATTATAAACTTTAAAAAATCTATAACAATCCTAATAAAATTATTAAAAATTTTACCAAGTCAGTTAAATTTATAATAATGAATAATGTTTTTTAATATGTTGAATTGATTTTTTTAAATCAGATGATGTTCTGTAAATTTATTTACAGACACACATTGTCTTGCACTCTGAAATAATTTATATATTTAAACAAATTTTAAAAATTCGTTTAAAAATATATTAATGCCAAAGTCATTAATGCTTAAAAATTGATTTAGAAAATAAAAGGAAAGTAAAAATAAAAGATGAATATCCCTTAATTTCGTTTTTGTGTTACAAAAATATGAAAGCGTTGTTCTTAATTTCTGCATTAAAACCAGTATAAATTTTATCATTATTTGAAATATAAGGTCGTATAAGCAAAAAACAAAATATTTGTTTTTTACGGAAAGTCATATTTTATTAGAATAAAAAATTGCAAGTTTATAATTTACGTTTCCCTTTCCAACAAGTTACTTCAAAAATGGTTCTATTCTTTCTAGCGTCTGCTAATTTGCAATTATGATAAGATTTCTTAATTCATTTAACAGTGACTAATTTAAACAGCGTGTTAAATTATAATTACAGCAAGAAAATTTATGGGAACTTTTTCCCACCTAACGAGGTAACGAGAACATTTAAATTAATCTAAATTACAAAATACAAATTTTTTTGTGTTGTTTTTTTACATTACCGGATTTTAAATAAATTTAAAATACTTATATGTACTTATTCCTTATATAATGTCCATCAAGATAATAAAATATTGCTTTAAATTATCGCAAGCTTTGCACTGACCTAATAATAAGTTATTAATAATAAAAATAAGTAACTATTAACCTAGCAAAATGTTAACCTTAAAAAACTAATAAATTATTTTTATAATTTTGATATAAAATACAATATATAAATTTATAAAAAAATATAGCATTAAAAAAAATTAAAACAAAAGTATTTTCTAAATAATTTAAATACTTTAAAATATGTCTCGTTATATTTTGTAAATAATGACTTTAAAAAGAACCGTCGCAATGCATTTATCTAAATAGAACAAAACGTTTTTAAACATGTTAATTATATTATTTAAGCCATCTATTATTAAAAAATAGTTAAGCTAAATACTAAAAGAATTAAAAGATATATCACATAGACATAAAGGTCATCAATCACTAGATTAAGCGCCAGATTTACAGCTTTCTATTAATTGTCTCCTGGTTGCCAGTTGTATTTTGGCTTTTTGCATTAGATAAAAATCATACTTATTAAAAAAAAAATAATATCAAGGTGTCGAGTTAGCAAATTATTTTGTAACACAAAATTGTGTATTATAATGTATTTAATTATGCAAAATGCTTTAAAAGCTAGTTTTCAAAACACCGATACTTGCAATCTTACAAATTTTATCAAAAACACCTAAAAATGCTATTTTACCATTTTTTAGTCTTTTTGCACAAAAACGTTTAAAGCTATATATATATATATATATATATATATATATATATATATATATATATATATATATATATATATATATATATATATATATATAAATATATATATATATATATATATATATATATATATATATATATATATATATATATATATATATATATATATATATATATATATATATATATATATATATATATATATATATACCTATATATATATATTCATAGGTTTATAATTTTATGAGTATTCGGGTCCAACAAATACCAAAAACGTAGCTGATTTAGAAATCCTAAATATGGGGTAAATTATTGAACGCCAAAGGGACCATATGTGTGTGTGTTTTGTTTTAAAAATGGCCAAGTTGAAGTTTGTGTCAATATCTCGAAACGTTACCGTTCTACCGTTAATCGATTTATGGTGCCTGTAAACTTATTCAGCAAAAAATACGTCGTTATTGTGGCATTAGGTCTGAATGGTAGAAATTCTAACAACGTCTTAAAGTTTAAAACATTTTTAAACATAAATTAGGGTATTTGGTGTTGTATACCATGATATATGGAGTGATCAACAAAGTACTTTTAAATTTATTATGGTATCCATAATTACCGCAACATTAGGTACAGAACGGCCTTGTTTGCGCAACATGTTTTAGATTAAAATTGTTAGGCTTGAAACTCTTTACATTTCGGGGTCCAAAAACTTACCGCACTATATTTTTTAGTTGATTTTAGCTTAGTTTTGCCATTTTCAAAGAGTCAAATTACTTCTACAAAAAACAAAAGAATGTTTACTTGATACATTGAATTTATCTATAGCAGCAATACGTTTCTATAGCAACGATGAAATAATGTCATTGTCATAAAACAGTTTACTAGTCAAACAAAACTTTTTGTCTTCTGTAGAGGTAATTTTACTCTTTAAAAATGGCAAAACTAAGCGAAAATGAAGTACGAAATATAGTGCGGTAAGTTTTTAGACACTGGAATGTATTAAAAGAGTTACATGCCTAATAATTTTAATCTTAAGCAGATTACGTCAACAGGACCGTACTATACCGAACATTGCTGAATTTGTGGGCACCACAATATATGTTATATGGTCCCTTTGGCGTTCAATAATTTACCCTATATTTAGGATTTCTAAATCAGCTACGTTTTTGGTATTTATTGGCCTCGTATACCTAGTCATAAAATTATAACCTATCGAAAAGTGCTAAGGACATAAAAAATTTACATGAAATGAGCTTTCCGACATGAAACACTCGTTGAAATCCGGCAATCCATTTTCCAGTTATAGCTTTTTAAAGAATCAATTACCAAAACTTGACGTTTACAAGTGTATCGCAAGCCAGAAGTCCTTAGTTCAAAAACTGGCATAAACGTCTAGAGATATTGATATGACCTTGGTAACAACCCATATTATAACGACCAAAAAAAATTACCACTGAAATGAGACACACTCGAATTTTTTGTTTTTTTGCAGCACTCTATTGATCACACCCTGTACATCATAATAATATTCATCTTAATAACAATAAAACTAAATGCAATACAGATTAAAGTAGAAGAAACGCGGTTTTAAACTTCGTTTTAGGTATTCAAAAAAGTTAATTTTTAAATATGTTACAGTAGTTTGCAAATGGGTCTAAAAATTTAATGGTACAATCTTTTTGTTGAGCAGTTTACATATAAGCTCATCGCCGCAATAAATTATATCATTAAGGAAGCTAAAAATATCTTATGTATTGTGCTGATCATGGACTGTCTAGTCGATAATTTTTACTTGCTTGATGCATAGGTAGAACTACGTTTTTCTAAAAATATCACTGTTCTGCCACAAAAATCCTTCCCGCCAAACAAATACGTTATTTCTATAAGTCCTACCTATTAAACCCTTACTCCAACCTTTAAATTGTCGTATTACGTAATTCGGTCCAGAACGCTTTAGGCGGGTTTAAGATATTTTTCTATAGCATAATTGGTTACGACGTTGCCAAGTTTACGTTTTCTTTTAGTCTAGGGAAATCGTGCACAATCCAGTTTGTAACACCGCGTGGGGGTGTCCGGGGATATCCCTCATCTAGGAAGTCTTAACCCTCTAGGGCTTTAAATAGAAGAGATATCCACTGAACCCCATGACAGCCTACTTATTGAAGGGCCCTTGTATACAAAAATCGTTTCCAACATTTTTTATTTCCGATGTTTCTATATAGAAATTACCAGATGTTCAAAACGGTATATAAGCAGCCAGCCGCTTGTCAGTGGATCAGTATTACAGTATTTAGCAGTGAATATATGAGCATAGCGATGCCGAGCAGTTTCTGTTATATATGTGAAGAGGTGACAATGAAAGCTCAGCGAAAGACCTGAAGCCCAATTGTAAGAAAAGCCTACAAGTTATATTTTAGGTTCAAAGTTGGCGATCAAGACAAAACTTGGGCTCCCAAAAAATGCTGCCGCACTTGCTCAAGAACTTTAGGATGGCTATGACTACAACACACATCTATGAAATTTAAAGTGCCAATGATTTGACGGGAACCTATGAATCATGTTGGTGATTGTTACTTTTGCTACTGAATAAACTTGGCATTTTTTATCTACCCACCGAGTGGCGACTATTTATTGACTTTTGAACAAAAGTCCAAAGGCAGTTTTTTTGTTCAATGGAAACGAACGGCAATTAGTTCGCGTTGGTCATGCTGTAAATATGAAAGAAACATACGAAGAATATGCTCCTATTACTCCAAAGCATAAAGTACGAAGATCATAGATGGAATTTATGTGCCCATCTCAAAACTGTTGCACTACTCACAGGAATGCAGAGTGGCTTCACAAAATATTGTTGTTTTTTATGCGAATGGGACAGCAGAGTCAGAAACCAACATTATTTAGTTAAGGATTGGCCGTTACGTGAAAACATCGTGGTTGGCCAAAAAACTTCCTTAATACACCTTTAGTAGGTAAGCCGAAAGTTATTTACCTTCTCTGCACATAAAACAAGAGCTTATAAAAATGTTTGTGAAAGCCCTTTGGGAAGAAATGGGTTTTCTTTATTTTGGGAAACAATTTTTTTGTTGTAAACAAATTAAAAAAATGTTTGGGCCCAAATACAGGAATTTTAAGGATTCAAAATTTTAAATGCACTCTTGAAAAAAAAGGCTTTGAAATCCTTTAAAATGTTTTTTAATTTCCCCAAAAGGAAAACAAATTTCGGACAATTACAAAGTTTTCTAGTTTAAGAACTACCCAAATTTATAATAGGAAAATTCTCCCATTCAAAAATTTAATTTTTAAAAATTTTTAAAAAGTGGGATTTAAACAAATTCAAAACCTTTTTTTTCTAGGGTATGGTTATTTTTAAAAATTTTTATGTTTTCCCAATTAATTTCAGACTTTTAAAATCGAGGAATTAAAAACCGGGACTATTAAAAAACCCCAAATTTTCTCCTACAATAAAATTTGGTTTTTAATATTTTGTAACTCGTAGAAAATTCGGGCTAGTGCCTAATAGTGGAATTTTGTAATTTTAATTCTTTAATTCCACATGCCCAAAAACCCCCGGGCCAAATTTTTTAAAGATTTTTGGGGTTTTTTTTTGCTTGCAATTTTTTTTACGAACCATGTTTTTTTATAAATACCCGGGAAAATTTTCTTTTTTTTTCCTTTACCAAGTTTTTAAAGCATTTCCGCCAAATTAAATGAATAATTTCAACTTTGTTTTTTGTTTTGGGGGAATTTTTGCAATTAAATTTTTCAATTTTAAAATTAAAAAAATTAAGCAAAGTAAAAAAAATTAACAAGTTTTAAAGAACAAAAGCACCAATCTTAAATTTTAAACTTCAATTAACATTTTCAAAAATTTTTCTTTAAGATATATTTTTGTTTGTTCAAGGGGAATTTTAGTATAGATATTTTTCCTTTTACAAGGAACTTAATCCTTTTAGATAAAATATCTTTTAAAATTACCGTAAATGTATTATTAACCTAGTGTAATATATTTTTTTTAAACTGAATTCATATTTACATACCCATCTCTATCAGGTATGTATTAATTACCTATATTTGGATATATTTATTTTCGAGTTATGCTGGGGTGTTGCTCTGTCTGGTGGATACATATTTATAAATTTATCTCTATTAGATGTGTCAACTATATTTGGAGATATTTATTCTCCAGTTATGTTGGTCTGTGGATCTGCCTGGTGGATGCATATTTACATATTCATCTCTATTAGATATGTATTAGTTATATTTGAAGATATTTATTTTCAATTATGTTGGTCTGCTAATCCGTCTGGTGGTCAGTCGTTCTGTTAGCTTAAACCTCTTTCGAGAAATATAAAATATTATGTGCAGTTGGGCTTGTGCTAACCAATTAAAACCGAATGTGCATTGAACAGTCAAGGTATAATATAACTACTTTTTTTTTAGCTTTTGTAATTATGGAAAAAAAAATTTGTATCTAGAGTTTTAATTGACTAGTTATATAAGGAGCGTAAATTACATCTGTACATGTTAAAATTTTGGTAATTAGTAAGTTAGGTTCTAAAATTTAAATTTATACCGCTGTTTTGGTAAAAGGAAAAATATTATATTAATTTCTTTATAGCATTGTGGTAATTAAATCCGGGAGTTAAAAGTTTAATATAATTAGGCATATTATTTCTAAGTGCTTTACGTGGTAAAATTTAAAATATCACTATTGGTTACTTAAATCGTGTGTATTTAATTTTAATATATTTTATCGAATTCTTGTGGTAAAAAACTTCTGCCTTAATAAAAACCTTGACTTAGCTTTTCTTTTTTAGACAAAGGAGGCTCCAGAGCTTCAGAAGCAGTGCTTCTATCGGAGTAGACCTCATAGCAATCCAACAGACTTTCTCAAAGTGCCTTTTATTGCTTCCGATCCGGAAAAAGTGTAGTTAGCAGAGCCATATTTTTTTTTTTTTTTGTTTAAAGGATAGAAAGTCTCTAATTATATAAAAAAAGAAACAGCTACATTTTAGTTTTAATAAGTTGCTCAAAATCTCGTCATCTAGTTTCTACACAAGCCTAACCACAAGTAACCACAACATATCGGCATATTGTCTCTATTTGGAGGGACAAAAATGTCGCGACAGTATGCACAATATACCACCAACGATTCCACGCACAAGGCTTCTGGGTAGCGCTGTTGCCAATTATTCAACTAGGGGAAAAATTATTAATATATATTTTTTTATTTATAGATTGAAACATAGTTTATTTTATTAGCAAATAAATCTACTGATAGGCGATTAAGACAAAGGTTTTTAATTGTTACGGTTTTTAAAAATAATTGCTTTCAAAGTTTGTAAATTTGATATCGTTTAGACAAACAACTTCAAATTTTGACCCCTAGTCATATGTTATATTTTTCGTGTTTTTAAAGGGGTAAGGAATTTAGTCTTTAACAAACCAAGAAGAATTTTGAAAACCTAACTTTTAAATTGTGCTGCCATTGAAAGAAAAAAAAATCTTTTTTTTATTTTCGGTATACCCTGGGAACTAAAAATTTCATACTATCTTATGCATTATATAAATCCTACACTTTTGAATATATTTAAAATAAAATTGAATAAATTTTAATAAATGGTAATAAGTGGATAACATAGTCCATTAGGCATGTTTTTTTTAAAAAATTTTGGGACTTACTTTTCTGACGGATTTTTTGGGTTAATACCAAAAAAAAAAGTGAAATATTAGAAAAAATTTATAAATTTAAAAAATATATCAATATTTAAATTTTTATGGCCAATTTCATTATTAAAGACAAGGATAAGTTATTTAAAAATTTTAAACCCTCTTCCAAAATAAAAAATCTTTCACAAAGATGTTCAAATAAATTTTAATTTTTAAATGTAACCAATATATATTAAATGGTTATAATTTTTATTTAACATTTATACATTTTGTAGTCAAAAGGCGTATAAATTTATCCAACATTATTAATTTAAAAAGTATTGTCTGCTGTGTATTTTTTTTTTTTTTTTAATTTAAAAACCAAAAAATTATCTGCACTGAGTATAATCAAAAAAACTTAAAGAAAATCAATTTAAATTTCTCTAAACTTTTTAAAACATAAAAAGTAAGAAATCCATAAATATTCTTAAAATTTATAATAAAAAATCTATAAAATAAAACCAGTGTAATGAAAAAAAGGCAAAAAAAACCCCTGTACTTTGTGAAACTTTAACAGCTACATACATAACAATATTAGAATATCCCCCAAAAATTTCCCCTGTTGAATTTTTTTTTTAAAAAAATTGCAACACCACTGATCACAGTATAGCCTAAAAAAGATAAAAAACCTGGTTTAAACCACGTTTTGTGGGGGAAAAACCCATGTTGATTTATTATTTTTTTTTAGATTGGTTTTTTATTAGATATAGATGAACGACAATTCAATTAGCAAATATTTAAACTTTTGATTTTTTTTTTTCTAATAACTTGTAGAATTCAATATTAATTTTATATTTAATAAATTTGCAAGTTCTTCTTTATTTCCCAAAAAAATATTTTTGTTTTAAAATATTAAGGATTAATAAAAAAAATTTAACTATTTTTGTTGGTTAAATTCCCCTTAGCTAAATAAATAATTTATATAATTTATGTTAGGCTAATATCCCCCGTTAAAAAAAAAAATTGGGTTTTTTTAGGCTGAAAGTAATTAAATTGGGAGGGGAATTTGCCAATGTTGTCCTAACGCTGAATTATTGGGTGTGGGTCTTGTTTTTTTTATGGGGGGTTAAACTACTTATTGTGTTGTCTAATTCATTAAATCCAAGTCTTTCCCCTTAAATACGCTTTTCCCTTTTTTTGTATGAAATATTTTAGTTCGCCATTGCGGATTTTTTTTTTGCCTATGAATGTGCTTTTTTTAAAATCTCGTTTGTTGCATGGATTGTTTGCAAAAAAAACATTCTTCTTCATCTTCCTTACATTCTTTTAACTTATGATTACCCTTATTTTTTTAAGCAAATTTTTTTTGCTTTTCCCCCCTTTCCCCCAAGAAGGGGTCGTTGAAAACAGCTGTACCCAAAAAAATTACGGGGTTACACGAAAGGATTTTTTTTCGCATCTGACATGTTCTACCAGAACAACTAAAACCCCAAACTGACCAAAACAAAAAGCAAGAAAATAAATTACCAAACCTGTTGGGTCCCCTTATAATTAAAAGATTTTCACAAAAAATAGCTCCACCAAAAAACCAATAAGTATGGAAAGCCAAAATAATAACAAAGATCCATTTTTGGAAACACCTTTTAGCATGACGAAACTAAAAACCCCCTTTAAAAAAATAATTTTTTACTTTTACTTTATTTTTAAAAATTGCCAGAAACTGTAAAAAAGACCTTTTTTAAACATTAAGAATATTTTTTAGAGACCATCCTATTCCAAAAAAAAAAAAAAAAGAAATTATTGTATCCATCAAAATAAGAAAAACCAGTAGATCTTGCGCCATCCAGACGCAAGAAAGTACTTTTAACATCATGTTCCCTTAAAACGTACCAACGACTGATAAATTAAAGAGCATTGGGTTTTTTATAAACTAACCAAAAATAATTATGATATTTATCATTCCCCCCCAAAATTTTTATACTTTTAATAACGGTTTATTAAAACCAAAAGAGGCAAAAAAATTAAAAATTTGCGGGGTATCAAGCCCATTTTTTTGTACAGTATATACATTATTTAGAAAAAAAAAAATTTTATTATAGCAATGTTAAATTTACTTCAATTTGCTGGCGACATATGTATGTATTTAAAAAATAAATATTTAAAAAATACACAGTAAAATGGATAAATAAAAAAGGCTATACTTGTCAACAGGAAAAAATTAAATATAATTTTTCAAAAAAATTTAAAAAAAGAACCAAGTAACATTAATTTGTGTGATAAAACAATACCCACAAGACAACAGTCAAATATTTTTTGGGGTTTTTTTTAAAAAAAAAAATTTTTAAATACTATTTAAAAAATAGAAAATTATTTAAGTGTTATTAAAGCCTTAAATAAAAAAAAGGGAAAAAAAAAAAATTTTTTTTTGGGTTTATTTTTTTTAAAAAACTTTTTAAAAAAAAAAAAAATTTTAAAAACCACCCTTTTTTAAAAAAAAAAAAAAAAAATTTACCCCCTTTTAAAAAAATTTAAAAAAATTTAAAAATTAAATCTTTTTTTCTTTAAAAAAAATTCTTTTTTAAAACCCCCTTTTAATTATTTTTTAAAAAAAAAGGGGGAATTAAAAAAAAATTTTTCCGAAATTTTAGAAAAAAATAAAATTTTTTAAAAATTTTAAAAATTTTTTTTTAAAAATTTTAAAAATCCCCTTTTCAACACGTTTTTAAAAAAAATTTAAGGTAACCCCCAAATTGGGGGTAGGGGAAAAATAATTAAATTTTTTTTTTGAAAACCCCTTTTAATTTTTGTTAAAAATTTGTCCGGGTTTTTTCGAAAAAAATGTGTTAGAAAAAGGGTTTTTTTTTTTGGGGTTTTTTTTTGGGGAAATTTTGAAACAAAAATAAAAAAAATTTTCCCCAAAAATTCCTTTTTTTACCCTAATTTTGGAATTTTAAAATTCAATAGAAAAAAATTTTAAAAAGAAATTATAATACTGCAAAAAATTTTTTAAAAAACAAAAACCCCAAAATTTCCAAAATAAAATTTTAAAATTTATTAAATTTGGTATTAGAAAAAGAAAGGAAATAAAAAAAAAAAAAACACCGGTTCCTTTTTCCATTTCCCGTTAGCCCCCTTTTTTTGTATGCCAACGGCTTTTTTCAAAATTTTTAAAAAGACTTTTTTGTTTTTTTCCCTGTTTTGTTTTTTTCAAATGTACAAATTTTTTTAAATAAAAATTATCAAATTTAAAGATTAATTCCCTAAAGGATTATTTGTTTTTTTCTGTGTTTAAAGGAGAGTGTTATATAAACAAAATTTTTTTTTAAAAAAAATAAAAATAAAAGAAAATACAATTTTTTATAATAAATTTAATTTTTTTTTTAAAAATTTATCGGAGGATTTTTAACATTATTTTTAAAAAAGTAAGTTACATTGGGAATTTTTTGGAAACAACCCCTCGTCCTAAATTTAAAGGGGGGAAATTTTTAAAAAATAAAGTGGCGAAAAAAAGTAATTTTCGGATTTTAAAATTTCCCTTTACAATTTTTTGGATTAAAAAATTAAAAAAAAGGCTTTAAAATCTAGATAGAAACCCGATTTTTTGATTTTGGATTAACGAGGCAAAAAATTTTAATTATTCTTAACCTAATGTTCAAAATTATTCCCAAAATGGGTCAAATGATAAAGAAAAAAGGGGAAACCTTAATAAAAATTTTTTTTTCCAAGGGTTTTCCCAAATTTTTTGCGTTTTTTTCCCCAAATGTTAAGTTTTTTTGTTAAAAGGTTTTTTTTAAAAAAAATTAATTTTTAAAATAAAAATTTAAATTTATTTTTCCCAAAATTTTATTGGTTTTTGTTTTTTTTTTTGTTTTAAAAAGCCCCTTGGGGTCAAAAATTTTTTGGGGAAAATTTGTTTTTTTATTTAAGTCCCCTTGCACAGTGCTTTCGGTAGTCCATTATCGGTGCCATTCATCAAAACAAAAAATTCAGCAATGAAGCATACACAGATATAGGTACTGGGTGGATCGTCGAGCGAGATATAGAAAATCTCATTTTTAATGGAATCAAATATTAGCTTCTCTAATTATTTTGAAATAAATTATATTGAAGAGCATGCAAATCTACGACCATGATAAAAACTTAAGATTTTTCGGTTACACCGTTTGGTAGTTAGATGCTAGTTTATTTTCTTAAAAATTGTTACTTTATTATTGCCATATATTTACAAACAACAATAAAAATAGTAGTTAGTTGTAAATTAGCGTTGTCATTTAAAAATTTAGTGCTTTATCATTATTAAAAAATCGCACAGCGAAAATATTATAGTTGTATTTATGCAGACGAATTAATTTAAGATAAACTAAACTAAACAAAATATGACATTTACAATATTTACATGCTTTAATGAATCATTAATACCATTACAAATAATATGTTAGTACTAAATTTAAGATTTTAGAAAGTTTTCAATTATTCTTCCATTGGCTGCTAGACAATAACCCAGACGTTTATAAAATTGTATTTTTACATTGGCTAGCTGGTAAATTGAAATTTTATTGCATTCTAAAAAAATTGCATTTTTTAACGCGTCTGGATTAGTGTTATTTTTATCCTTGTATATCTTGCCTTTTAAATAAACCCAGAGAAAGAAGTCATTTGGCGAAATATTAGGAGACCCGGCTGGCCAATTTATGGTGTGATGTAGGATAATAACATTTCCAATGTACCGGGTGTCCAAATAAGAAAGGACGCCGGCTATTTCTCAGAAAATGTTTATCGCACAGCGTTTGGAAAAAATATTTTTAGTAAAAGTAATTAAGAGAAACGTCTGGAAATTATTTTCAAGTTTCTAAAATGGCCGCTAGGGGGCGTAACTGCAATCTTGAATGTAAAAAATTGATGTTTCTGTGAATTTTGCTTCATTAACCTAACAAAAAAATACCTGATTTATAAAGTCAAGGATAATTTGAACTTTTTTTGTTTGACAATTTTGACTGTATCTCTAAAAATAAAGTGATGGGGGTATTTAAAGGTTTTCGTAAAAAACACTGTGTATCTTCGAAACGGCTAAGCCGATTTTAACAAACTTGGGCTAGTTAAAAAGAGCTATTCGTGGGCTATGAATGTTACATTATTTGAAGTTGTGTTAGTTTCACATGCGCCGCTAGAGGGCTTTTTTTTGAAATTCCGACAGAAATGGTTAATTTTCTCAAAAAGATAAGCTCATTGTTATGATTTTTTTTTTCATAAAAAAGTAGCTTAATGATGCTTAAATAAGCTCACGAAAACCGTATCTCGATATCTTGTTCCTAACCTAAAATTTAGACAAAAGAAAATTTTATACGTTAATATCTCAAAAACTATAAACGCTACAAAAATTTCGTATGACATTAATTATGTATTTTAACGGAACCTTTAATTTATGTTATTAATTACGAGTTATAATCAAAAAATCGAATTCCAGGGGTATACCTTAAAAAACATCCTGAAAATTCGAGTTATTGATTATAACTCGTAAAGTATTACATTTAGGCGAAAAAATTATAAAACCTAAATTAAAGGTTTCGTAAAAATACATAGTTTATGTCATATAAAATTTCTTGTAGCTTTTATAGTTTTTGAGATATTGACGTATACAATTTTCTTTGGCCTAAATTTTACGTAAGGAACAAGATATCGAGATACGGTTTTCGCGAGCTTGTTTAAGCAATATTTAGCTACTTTTTTATGAAAAAAATCATACCAATGCATTTAATTTTTTTGAGAAAATTAACCATTTCTATCGGAATTTCGAAAAAAGCCCTCTAGCGGCGACATGTGAAACTAACAAAACTTCAAATAATATAACATTTATAGCCCGAGACAAGCTCTTTTTAACTAGCCCCAGTTTGTTAAAATCGACTTAGCCGTTTGGAAGATACGGGGTGTTTTTACGGAAACCTTTAAATACCCCCCACCTCTTTATTTTTAGAAATACAGCAAAAATTGTCAAACAAAAAAAGTTTAAATTATCCTTGACTTTTAAAATCAGGTATTTTTTTGTTAGGTTAATATAGCAAAATTCACAGAAACATCACTTTTTTAGGTTCAAGATTGCTTTCGGAAGCTGTTATATTGATTGTTACCATGATCGTTTAAAGGGTTTCTAGTGTTTTGAGCTTTAATGTTAAGTTTTTAAAATGTTTTTACAGGAAAAAGTTTCCAAAAAACCAGCTTGATTGGTGATTATACCGGGTGGATTATACAATTCTTTGTCTGGTTTATAAATAAACACAATGACTTGAAAACTAAAACCGATAAATACACTAAAAATTATATTAACTATTTTACGGGCAACAGAGAGATCAAGCGTGCGCAGTAGGATTTTACAGCTAGCATCAAAACAAAAAACAGGGCTGGGTTAAACATTTTTATCGATTTTAAGTATTAAGAGAGCATAAGTCTTTTTTTTTTGTTTGATATAGTGTCCTGTTCTTAGCTATATTACTTATAGTTAAAGTGCAGTAGTAGTATATTCTATTTGAGTTCGTATTTGTATTCTAGAAAACTGTCTACAAGCTAAACCGGGTTAGGTATTGAGTAGGTACTGGTTTTTGGTAATTTTTTACTTACCGGGCCTATCGCTGATTTTAATTAAATATAATCTACAGAGGTCTCGTAATAATCGAAAATTTAGAGTCAGTTTTTTGCAAAAGCAACTTGTTTTTAAGTAATGAGGCCCCTCTTTGACCTAACCTCAAAACTGCACAATATTTTCTGCCTGAAAATATTCTTTTGCGAAACTAGTTATACCTAAACTGAATAGTTTTATGATAAAACACCTATTTATTTTGTAGAGTTAACTCATTTGAACTTTAAAACTATTTTATTTTAATTTTCAAAACAAATTTCTAAATTTATCTAGGTACCTAACATAATATTGGTATAAGAAGGATAAGCGGAGCAATTAACAAAAGCCAATTTAACTTTTTAAATTTAAGAAATTTGTACAAACGCTTTCTTTTAAACAATGTGTAAATACTCGTATTTTCTGTGAAAAAAACTAGTATTTAGAGATCGAACGCTGTTAGAACAACACCGATATGTCACGGTTTTATATCAGTTTGCCATATGAGACCGTAGTATCTGTTCTGGGTGCAACTAGTTTTAAGAAAAAAGAATTTTAGGCAGAAAATATTGTTTAGTTTGGAGGTTAACGCAAAGTGGAGCCTCGTAACTCAAAAACTAGGGGTTTCCCCAAAAAACTAACCGCAGATTTGTGATCAGCGCCACAAAAAAAAGCCCGTATGCCGAATATTATTAAAATTGCCGATGGGTCCGATAAGTCAAAAATTACATGCTTTTCTTCTAAATAACTGCAATTTAAAATAAACCTAATAGTATAATAATCTTAGAGCAAAAATTTAAAATTAAACATTTTTTTTTTTGTTAACTGTGCACCAGACTTACAACGTAACGAAACGGCCTCCACCATTTTCTCTTTAAAAAAATTTGCCACACACATCTCTCCCTTTTTAAAAATAGGCAATGGCAACATAAGCAATTGATAAGATATTATATAATACATGGTGTAATATGCAAATATGCCAAATTATTTTAATAAAACTGCAATATTTTATTTAAAGTGAATATAAACTTAGTAGTAAATTGCTAATATTAGAAAACAGAATTAGTCACAGACTAATAATATTTGCTATAAGAGAAAAAATTATCTAAAAATAAATTAACTCATCCATTTTATTTTTCAAATTATTGGAGTATAGCCCTGTCCAGCTTTAAGCATTTTTTAGTGTTGCCAACACCATATTTTGATTTTGACTATTGAAACACTAAATGTTGTGCAAACTGCGCATGCGCACGTTTGTTTTGCAATTTTTACAGTCTAAGGTCAAGAGCTACTGTGCGGGTCCATTGAAAATATATAGGAGTCATTTCCTATTAGCAATTCGTTTTATTTTTTAAATTATTTGTTTTTTTTATAAATAAAAAAACGTGCATTAAAAATAAACCAATCAAACCAAAAATCCAAATGTTTTAAGGTGGAAGTTCTGTTTAAGCCAAAAACTTTTCAAACCTAAATAATTATTATAACTATTTATAAGACAACGCAACGCAATATAATAATTTATTATAATTATTAATGGTATGGTTTAAGATCACTTATAAAGTGTTTCTACATTATAAAGTTTTATTATTTACCCAAAGTTTCTTAGCATGTATCCGGCGGCTGCCTAATTACAAAATTGAGAAATTGGTAAAGTGGCGTTGTCGGTGCCGCGTTACGGTTTTTGTTACAAACTTTGAGTTGTCTTAAAGTTTTAGATTCAACGCTATACCTAAAGTTATATTATGCAATATAAGACAGTTTCTCCAACACTGTTCAAATTTGCTTAATGAGTCTGCTAAATGCAAACGCGACACGCTTTAAAGTTCTTACTCAAATAAGACAAAATGTATATACTTTCATAATTGGTTACTTAAAAGATATTAAAAGCAATTTGATAGCAGTGTATTTATTAATATAAACTCCATGGCAAAAATAAATATTTTAAATGTCAAATAACTTTTTTATTGAAATAAAAAACATTTTATTTAATTTTTGGAAAATAAGCACAACAAAACTACCACTACCTTTGTTTATTTAAAAAAACAAAGTTTAAACTGGTAAGTGTCTTCAGATATCTTCAGGTGAATGCTAAAGAAGTTACATGACCACAAAAGTATTAGCGGGGAAACGTTAATCGTACGCATCTGCACCATAACTTGTTGCCGACAGACTCTGCTGTCGACTAAATGAGAACTATAACCCTATAGGTACGAATTTAGGGTTTGGACGTCTTGTATAAAGATTGTTGTTAAGGGGGACACTAGAATACACTAAACAAACAAGTTTTATTTACAATAATTTATAAATGAATACACCAAAATATTAGTGTGGTACGTCCATGGAGCCCATCAACAATTAATTCAAATATTTAAAGAATTACTCCTTATAAGATTTTTTCCTTGACGAATCCGGTAATTTAGTTTACATTTGAAAACCTTTATCTGGCACTGTTTGCCTTAATTAATTTGTCCAGAGGTTGTAGATTTTACACCGTACTTATTATCTAAAGAAAATCCACTATTTACAATTTTATTTTAAGATTTAATTTGTAGGGTAAGTCCGGGGGAGATGGCCGTACGGGAGAGATGGCCAATTCTATTATTTTCGCAACTAAAAGCTAGATGGCACCATTTAACGCTTAGTACGCTTCTTCCAGCAGAGATAACAGGAGGCACGTGCAAAATTAAGGTGAAATGAAATCAAAAGTAAGTAAAAACCTCTTTATTTGTTTTTAACATTGTTAAAATTTTTCAATGGGTTCGAACTTTACCTCGCGATGAAAAAATTTCAATGTTTTATTATGTTTAGTATGATTGATTTATTGCATTCTAACCATAAAATTGTAAGTAATGCAGAGTCATTCACTTTTATTTTGATATGGCCATCTCTCCCGCTCAAATAAGGAGAGATGGCCATACGCGGTCCGGTAAAGATGGCCTTATTTTAAATTTAATTTTTTATTTTTTTTTTTTACTACTTTTTTGCAGATGCCGAATGTCTATAAAAGAAAAACAATTACAGGGCGCGGTAATTGGACAGAAGAATCACTTAAGGCCGCTTATTCTGTTAAAAATGGAGAAATGACCATTTACACTGCATCTAAAACCTACGGTATTCCACGTAAAACATTGGAACGAAGATACAAAAATAATAATGATAAAAAGGACCTATGGGGCCATCTTCTATGCTTGGTGAACAAAATGAAAAAAAACTTGTTACTCATATAAAAACCATGCAAAGTAAATGATTTCCATTGACTATTGATGATGTTAAACAATAGCATTTCATTTTGCAGAGCGACTAAACATATCTCATAGATTCAACAAAACAATTGAAAAAGCTGGTTATATTGGATGCAAATGTTTTTGAAAAGAAACCCTGATATTTCATTACGAAAGGCTGAGGGCGTTTCATTGGCAGATCTCAAGCTTTAAATAGAGTAGAAGTCGACGCTTATTTTAAGTTATTGGAGCAGGTTTTGACAGATAATGAGCTTATGGGAAAAGCAAACTGTATTTTCAATATGGATGAATCGGATCTGCAATTAAATAATCGCCCAGGACACGTTTTGGCCGAAAAAAGATCAAAAGCCGTATCTACGATAACTTCCACTGAGAAAGGAGAAACTGTTACTGTTATTGGATGTTGCAATGCCAAAGGAACTTTTTTGCCACCTGCATGCATTTTAGAGGTAAAAATAAAAAATTGGAATTCTCAGACGAAATGCCTTCAGGTTCCCAAGTGTTTATGTCAGACAAGTCCGCTTACATAACATCTGCACTCTTCTTAGAGTGGCTTAAAACCCACTTCGTGCCGAGAAAACCACCAGGCAAGGTTTTACTGCTGTTGGATGGCCATTCTACACACTGTAATTCAGTTGAAATGTTAGAATATGCAGTTGCTAATGGCATCATATTATTATCTATTCCAAGTCACACATCGCATTATTTGCAACCTTTAGATAGATCTGTTTTCAAATCTTTGAAAAGTCATTTTTACGAACAATGCAGACTTTGGATAAAACAAAATCCTAGTAGGCGAATTACAAGACTATGCTTTGGCAAGTTGCTGAGTAACGCTTGGGTAAAAATTGCCTCTGCTGAAAATGCTATTGCAGGCTTTAAAGCTACGGGAGTATTCCCTTTAACCCAACTGCAATACCAGAGTACGCATTTCTTACAAACCTGGTAGACACAACGCCTAATCAAACTGCAGGTCAAAGCTTATTAGCAGTCTCAAGTTTACCCATAACATCGCCTGTTGTAAATTCAATACCCTGTGCCGACAATGAAATGTCTAGGTTTAATGCAATACCGAGTACATCTGGAACGCCATCCCCTTCACAGAAAATGATCTGTACTTATCAATCAATCCTACCTGATTTTTTCAAAGAAAATACTCCTAGCTGCAACAGACTTAGTACGGACCAAAAATCCAAGGAAACAACTTTTAGTGCTTCTAACGACGATGGTGTGGAAAAACTTGACAAGGAATTTGCACCTTCTAAAATTCTAAAAGAAATCTTACCAATACCACAGAAAGTTGTTGAAACTAAAAAACGGGCAAAGCAAGTGGGCATTCTTTTAACTTCTGAACGTCATATAGAGCTAAGAAAAGCCAAAGAACAGGAAAAAAATGCCAAAGAAGACAAGATAAAAATTAAAAAAGAAAAATTAGTAACGAAAAAAGAGAATAAGACTGAGAAGATTAGGGTAGCTAGAAAGCGAAAGTTTGTTCAAAATATTTCAGACAGCAGTGAGGACGAAGAAGAACCAATACTGCTCGATTCCAATATTGATACAGAAAATGAACAAGACAACTGTGCTGGGTGTGGAGAAAATTATTACACTACCCAACTTATAGAGGACTGGTTACAATGTGTCATTTGTTCATTGTGGGTTCATGAAAACTGTACTGCATTCGACAGCATTGTTCTAAATGTGGCCTAAAAAGAAAAAAGAAGAGAAGCAGAAAACTAAAAAAAGAGTGAAGTAAACTACTGGCCATCATCCCCTTACTACCATGGCCATCTTTCCCGACACCTCGGGAGAGATGGCCAATCGAGAGTTTCCGTTATGTTTTTTTTTATTTTATTTAATAATTTGTTTATTACTTAGTTTTTTTTATACCTAAATGATTAAAGACTGGTCTCAAATAAATAATTTGAAAAAAATACCACTAGTTTAATTTTTATAGCGTCTAACAAAAACTACGGCCATCTCCCCCGGATTTACCCTAAATATGTGAAAGCAATTTACCAATAAAACAAAAAAAATCGAAAACCTTTTTAATTGAATTTAACAAAAATTTGTTAAACTTTAATAGAAATTAAGACGTCTTCCGGAGACAAAAAAGTTAACAACGGTTTAGAATGTTTAACAAAATGTCAGATTTTGACAGGTTGCCTACTAAAATCATTAAATAACACTGACAATGACGTTTTGTTAAACATTCCTAACTGCTAAGTCCATTGCTAAATTTAACAACGCGATCATCACTCGGCCGTAAGAAACGTAATTTTGTTAACAGTATGACACAAACTGTAATTGGCTTTTGTTCACTATAGAAATTAGAAAGTTTAATGTCAATTTAAAAATTATTGAGAGTTTTTAGAACACTCGGTATTAATTCTTTACTCACTGTCGATACATTTAGATTTCACCTTGATTACTGCTACTCTGTTGCAATTACCAGTCACTAATTCATCTTTTCTTTTATCACTACTGAATTTTATTTCTGTCTAAGTCAAATTTTTACAGTCAGCTGGATCACACTTGTTTAATTCTTTACGTAGAATATTTTTTATTTAATTTAACTACAGAACTATGACTAATTATACTTAGTTACAATGTGTACCTTTGTACAAGAACTTATACCTTTATTTATATACTGAAGAGAAATGTCACAAAAAATATTTGGCTAGCAATAAGAAAGTAGTATTTTTACTACAATGAAAATCTGTATTTCCATCAAAACTGGAAAGAAACAATTCGGTACTTCGAACGAATTGCGAGAAGAAATTTTCGGACCGCGGCTTTGCGGGCAAAACCTACCACTAAACTGAGAGATTAGGATATTTCGCAATTTGCCCGAAATACGAAAACAAATTTCAGACCATGATTTACAGACAAAACTCAAAGTCTTACTACGTTGAATCTTCTAGTGCACGCTGATCGAGCTGGATGCTTCTACTCGTTTTGTATTTACAGACTTCACGAAAGCAGGTCGATATGTTCGCGTTGCATAGCGACGGGCGTTTTTCTTTGATTTCTTACTTTTAGATTGAAATCGGAGTTCCGAGAATTGAATGTCTATCTCGATGTGTGGAATTTAATAAAGCGCTGTTGTCACGTTTATTAAGGAGATTTACTGTTTAATTTTTAGATTTTTAATATTTTTAGGAATTTGAAGGAAGGTTAACTGACTTTGGGCTATTAAAAAATAGCGTCCAAGATGCAAGAAGTGTTTCTGCAAAAGGTATTTATACAAAACTAAGTGGCTGGGGTATAAGACAATGGACGCAATCATTGGTTCAAGAAATGAAATTATCTAGGTGTAAGGATAAGCCTTAATTTGCCTAGAAGAGGTTTCTAAACATTTTTAATACCTAAGGATGGTTTGCTAAAGCATTTAAAGTTTTGGCTAATGACCGCTGCTTCCTTAAGTTTTCTCTTCTTCTAGTGCTGATGTCGGTGTATGACTTTGGCATCTGACCAACCCATATGTTCCAATACACGGTCAACTAGTTGTGCAGGACATCTATTTGATAAAAGATACTTTTTGATGTGGTGAGTTACTTATTGCAGTGTTTCTAATGTGTTTTGTGTTGTTGGAATGATTCGACAAAAGGTGAGATATTGTCCTCTGTGAGTTTGTTTTCGCTACACCAATGTGTGGATGTGATTGTTCTTTATCTAGAAATGACAAACCGATTTTCAGTTCTTTCTTCATCGTAAACTTAACTGTAACACGAGGGTGACAACATCAAGATCTCTCGTCAAATGGATACCCCGCCAAACTAGTGGACCTAGTATTGGAACAGCGTAGGAATGGCGGATTCATGTTTTAATAAGTTCTGGTTTGGTTGTTATATTTATAACAAAACGTATAAATAATAAAAAAGCACCTAGAATTTTTTAACCGGAATTTTTACAAATTTGGTTTAAATATCTATTTTGTTTTTTATTTCAGTTTGCTAGCTAATTTTAAGAAATCATATTTTGTTTTACAACTGACCAATAAACAAATTAGTTTTCTAAATTAATTTATTACTTAAGTATATTTTTTATTACCCACCAAGTATGCATTTTTTTATTTTCTAAGTGGCTTTTTATGTAAATCCTACAAGCAGCAAAAAACAGAAAAACGTACTAAGGGTAATAAAGGTAAGTCCGCTCAGCCCGTTTATATTAACAGATGCATTTTGCCAGAAATATTTTACATATATATGAGAGGCATAAAAGGGTTCATAAAAGAAAGTAGGAACTCATTAAGCAACTTTAATTAAAACATAATTTTTATGGTGATAGTAGCTATCACGGTGCAGCACAACTTGAACTTACCAAATGAACTTTGCAGGTTTTTCATAAAACCATGAATGATAACTCTAAATTTCCTAGTTTAAAAGCAATTTATTTATGAATTGTATATAAAAATAATTATATGTTACCATCGACGCATGCTAACTACTGGAATACCATTAAGAAAAAATGTATTTTGTGAATGTTATGGACATTGGTTTTAAAAAAAAGCTTATGTTTAAAATATTCGAGTCTTTAAATTTTAATCTAGTGATGACAAGAGTAAATCTAAGTCTAAGCTGTACGCAAAATATAATTTTTTTAAACAAAACTATTATTAAACAATTTTTTAAATTGTAAATGGTTTAAATTTTTAATTTCCATATTCATTATTATATATTTTTTTTAATTAAAGATATAAATATAAGCCTAAGCAATATGAAATGATTATGTCCAATCAAAGCAAAAAGGTTTTTTAAAACTTAACCAGAATTTTTTATGTATACAAATGTATAGCAGGTTTTCAGCAGGTAGAAGCCTAACCTAAACAAAAAATATTTTTGTGTGTTTTTAAAAACATTTTTTTAAGCAAGAATACCAAAAAATAATAAATAAAAAGACAAAAAAAAGGAATTAGTTGTTCAACAATATATCAATCTTATATCACAAACAATCCAAAGTAATCTTATATTTATTCTAACCAGGTAATTTAAAAATTACCAAGCAAGCATTCCTGGCAAATAAGCATGCTTATCAAGCTTTCAATAAGAAAAAATAATAATTTACTAATAAAACGTCACAAAAGTAAACTATATAGTCGCAACTTGTTGATAAATGCCGCTATTAACACAAACACTAAGAAGATTTTTTTTTAAGAAAAATATTTTATAATTTAACATTACAAGGATGCAACCAATTTTAAATGCAAATTAAATTATTTTAAATTAAAATATATTGTTTTTGAAAATGTGGTAAAAAAATATAAATAAATAAAAGAGATAATTCATTATCAACTAGAATAATTCTATAAAATTTTTAAGATTATAGGGGCTTAAAAGCTATAAATATTTAAAGTAAGGCTTTAAAAAAGAGCAAAGATTTAAAGGTATGCTAAACTAAATATTAATATTATTATTGTTCAGCAGATCAATATATCCCGTTTTAAAACTAAAAAAATATAGGCCAGTAAATAAAAACATAGCTAAAATTATCTTTATTACCGTTTTTCTCATAATTTATACTATCAAATAGTATATATATATATAATATATATATATATATATATATATATATATATATATATATATATATATATATATATATATATATATATATATATATATATATATATATATATATATATATATATATATATATATATATATATATATATATATATATATATATATATATATTATATATACAGGGTGCCACAGATTCGAGTGCATGCATTGGCATTCGGAAACCGTAAGAGATACGAAGTCGGTGAAATTATGGCAAAGTTGCGCATTTAGGTCCTAACAACATCGAAGAATTAAAAATTAGTAAAAAATAAGATTGATAGAACCTCTGTTATTGATAACGTTTTACAAGAATTTCAGCATCGACTGGGATATTCCCTGAGGTTCGTGGCGGCCATTTTCAACACTTAATAAATTAATTAAAATATTTTTATGTATTTGTTTCATGGAAATAAATCTTCCAAAAATAGCCTTTTATTGTGTTCAATCGTCAACGGTGATTTTAGGGTATAGGGCAGGATACATGAAATGTAAAATTTATTGTATTTTGAAAATGTGGTAAAAAAATATAAAATAAATAAAAGAGATAATTCATTATCAACTAGAATAATTCTATAACAATTTTTAAGATTATAGGCAGCTTAAAAGCTATAAATATTTAAATAAGGTTTAAAAAGAGCAAAGATTTAAAGGATGCTAAACTAAATATTAATATTATTATTGTTCCAGCAGATCAATATATCCGTTTAAACTAAAAATATGGCCAGTAAATAAAAATAGCTAAATTATTTTAATTACGTTGCTTTTATAATTTATACTATAAATATATATATATATATATATATATATATATATATATATATATATATATATATATATATATATATATATATATATATATATATATATATATATATATATATATATATATATATATATATATATATATATATATATATATATATATATATATATATATATAATATTTCTGGCCTATATTTTATAGTGTTAACTTTTAAATGGTGTCCAAGGTGTCACCAAAACATTTACAGATTTTTTTCATTCTTTAGCATAGGTTTTTTATTGTTCAGTTAATCTGCAATTTCGTCGACAATTCTATATCCTAAGATAAAATTCCAAGGTGGTTTAATCTGGTAAGGATCACAAATAATTTATTTTTTTATTTGATAATAGACTTCAGTATACTAACAATGCATTAACGGAACTCCACAAACGTAAAAAAAACGCTACTTAATTTTAGTCAAGCCAAAATATTTACTTAAGCAAAATAATAGCTAAAAATTAGCAGTCAAAGTTTAAATACATATAAAGTAACACAAAAAAATCACAAATTAAATTTAAAAAAATCCAAATCAAAAATATGATTTAATTGACTAAGAACATAATTTATTCAAATGAAAAAAGAAAGGGTAGGTTTTGCACTATTTATGTATAACAGCAATAAATTAGATAATTTTTTTATAACATTAAAAAATAAGTAAAACTTATTAAAAAGGATTTTATATCATTTATAAAGATTAAAATCTTTGATTATTAAGCACAATAACCAGCTATACTGCGAAAAACAGTACCAATCCAGCGCAAAAGTAACATTTTTTTCCTTCATAATTTTATTTATTCGCCTTTTATAATAAAATTTATTAGTTGCCCAAACACTGTTTAATTAAATAAATGTTTTGTTAAGCGCTGTTTTAAGATATTAGTCCGTTATCTATATATTGCACTTTACTAATTAGATGTAGAAAAAACATGTCTTGACTTTAAGAACGGGCAAAACATTAGCTTATTTTTTTAATAGAGAAAGCTACATTAAAAAAAACTTTTAAAAATATATTTATAAATATATGTGTTACTGTAAAAGGTAACGACATTTTGGTAAATGTCAAATTTCGTTCTGATTAAAACTGATAATTTTGGTTAGGCTTATTAGTTCCAGTTCTTGCTAACCAGAGCGCAGCCAAGTGGATAGTTTCGGTTAGTTTTTCTTTTTTAAAATTTAACACTTACCAAATAAGGTCGATCAAATTTTAAGAAATTTTGTTAAAAGTTTTATAGACAAATCTAGTGTTAGCAAGAACGTTGCTTCGCCTAGTGTTTACATTTAGCACGCCCATCAAGCAAATTTTAATCGAATTAGAAAAACTTTGCTAAATATTTATTAAACAAACTTTTGTCAAATAATGTTAAATTTTCAGGAGCAAAAATTAAGAATTTACTTTTTTTTAAGCAATAAATGTAAGTGTGTATAACATATTTGATTTTGAGTTAAAGTTAACAGCACATTTTTATTGGATAATAATATAAAAAAATAGGTTACAATTAATATGTGGAATTTTTAAGGTAGGGCTTGTGCCTTTAAAAGTAATACGTAGGAGGCTTAGACGGTTGCAAAACTCAACATAAAGGATTGATCTGCAATATTTAAAGGTGATCGATGCCAACCTGACGAATGAAGGTAATGACGTCGATTTTTTAAAGAGTTATTCGGCCGGCCCAAAAGATACATACCAGACATGGTTGTAAACCCAGATTTTCGAGCGAAAATATCAAAAATTATATTAACACTTTAAATTTATTACCCATACTTATCTTATTAAACCAATAAACACCGAGTAAGGTTTAGATTTCAAACTTAATATATATATATATATATATATATATATATATATATATATATATATATATATATATATATATATATATATATATATATATATATATATATATATATATATATATATATATATATATATATATATATATATATATGTATATTATATATATGTTATTTATAATATATTAATATAATATATTATAATATATATATAAGTATATATATAATCATAATATATTTATTAAATTTCCATCCTTATTTAAGTCTCAGGGGCTTTTCTAGTGGTATGATGACAGTTATCATATCCCATTGTTATAACATGGTACTTTAACACTAATGTTCTGAGTCCTATTTAAGTTTATATATATATATATATATATATATATATATATATATATATATATATATATATATATATATATATATATATATATATATATATATATATATATATATATATATATATATATATATATATATATATATATTATATATATTATATATATTATATATACTATATTTAAAATATATTTTTATTAAAAATTATTAACACCTAATTTTTTAGTAACCTGGTATAAATAACCCATTCATCTGAAATCGTACACTAGGTTTTAGCAATAACACAATGTTGAAATGCTAGCTGTATGGGCTTGTTACACCGGATAGCATACCACAGAAAGGATCATTAATTCAGTCGAAAGCCAACTAAGTAGATTTAAGGATTTCCGTATGTTTTGCTAGTTAACATTCTGCAGCTAAAATGTAAAAATGTTAAATAAGATATTTTAATATTACGGGATTTTCAAAAATAAACCAATACACCTAAATTTTTTTTTCAATGTTTTCGTTTAATACAGTTAAAATATTAAAATTGTTTCTATGCTAACCTGTTTTTACTTGTTTTAAAAGTTTAATTAAAATTAATCTGGTTTTTTTCTTGTAGATGTGTCTAAGTTTGCAACCGAAACCAAAGGTTATTGGATTCTATTAAGTTTTTGTACATTAGGTGAACTTTGAATATTTTAATTTTAAAGGTCATATTGGTATTTTAAGCTCTTCATTATTTATTCTAAAATATGTTTCTAAAAACGTAAATAATTAAAATTATTTTAATTACGTTAATTATAGAAACAAAAAGTATGGTTAAGCATATACCTTCTTTAATTTTAACCAGTTATTATAAATTATAAATAAAGTTAAGTCACATTGTAATTTTTTTTAACACAATGTTTAAATTTTGGGCAATAAAAACTCCAACAACCAATATATTGGGATAATGTTATTGTTAAGTATTTAAAATATGTAACTTTTTTTAAAACTGAAAATACTAACTATACGTTTAGATTGGTACCTGGTATGTACTTAAATACCGGATTTTTTAATAATAGCCAATGATACAAGAAAAGCAATACCCTAAAAATAATAAGTTCATTTATTGCTCTATTTTTTGGCTGATTTTCTGATAGGACGTGGTAATAATGATAAAAGAAAAATATATAAACACTAGTCACGCACCGGAAGAGGAAAAAGATACGTAGAAAAATCAAGATTTTGTAATTTAATTATCTTTGTTTTGTGTTGTCTTAGAAACATTGTAAAAAATATTTAATATATTACTTGAAACTTTATTGCATTACAATACATGGTGTTAATCTAATAAATATGTAAACTTTATAATATTAACTTAATGATAACTTTTCATTTTGGGGACACAAATAAAAATTATATGGTAAATATCGCGTTAACAAGTATTTTTACTGGATTCCGCCATGTACTTACCATTTTTTAATGACAAAGATATAATTTGAATGTTTGACGTACCATATATTTTTTATTTCTAAGCTGTAGCTACTAAACAATGCAATTTTAACTAAAATTAAGTATATATATATATATATATATATATATATATATATATATATATATATATATATATATATATATATATATATATATATATATATATATATATATATATATATATATATATATATATATATATATATATATATATATATATATATATATATATATATATATATATATATATTAATATATATATATATATATATATATATATATATATATATATATATATATATATATATATATATATATATATTCACGACAAACGTAAAAAAACTTTTTTTGAAAGGTATTTTAATATCTATGGGGGCAACTTGGCTAAAATATTTTTAAATTATTCGCACTTCCTGTTATAGAAAGCTTTTATTATTTACTTTAGGTTAAATTTTTTGTTAAAAAAAAACCCAATGTAGCAGGTTTTTGTACATAATTTTAAAACCTTATATTACAGGGTGTTTTAAAATTAAGATCAGAAATGAGATTGAGAAAATTGCCAGCTTTTTTTATGAAAATCGCCGAATTTTATAGTTTTATCTTATTTACCACTAAAAATAAGGGCAGATTTATGTAAGTTTCTCTTTTTTGAGTTGTTTTAAATTTATTGCTAGTTTAATATTTTTATATGGCGATTGCTTATTTAAAGTTCAGTTATACTCTTATTTGGCTAAGACATTTTACTCGTAGTTGGCTACGTGGATAAAGTTTCTAAAGCCATTTTTTTGACGCAATCATAGCCAAATCTGAGTATTCTCAAATCTCCATATTAAAATACTAAACTGGCAATATTTCAAAAAATAAAAAAATATACTTTATGCTAAATAAAATAAAATTCTAAATTTGGGGTTTTCCATTTAAAAAAAATATTTTTGGCAATTTTTTCAATTTAATTTTTAATCTTATTTTTTAAACACCCTGTATAATGGGTTATTAAAATATTGTAAAACAGTAATTAAAACAGGTCCCTTTTAACAATAAATCTGACGATTAGATTTAGGTGTAGGACATGGTACACGAAATCTGCATCAAATCTTGTGAAGAATCCAAAAAGGTAATAATATGGAGTGTCTTATTTAAAATAAAATAAGCTAGATTTCAAAAGAAAAGAAGCTTCTTTTGGAATCTACGTAATTTTAATGTAGTTAGTAAAAAGCATACCTTTTCTATCTATTATTAAATTATACTTACGTATTGTTTTTAAAAGCACAAGCCCCACCTTAAGAATTCCACATAATAAGTGTAACCTAATAATTTTTTCGGATATTATTATCCAATAAAACATTTATGTTTGTTTACTTCGCTGTTAATTTCAGTCAAAATCAAAACTCGCCGAATATGTTATTTACGCTTACATTTATTTCTTAATAGAATAATAGATTATTCTTAATTTTTGCCCTTAGAAATTTCATTATTTGACAAAAGTTCGTTTAACAAATATCTAGCAAAGGCTTAGCGTTTTGCTCTTTGTAACAAACTCTAACTTCTCTTTAAATTTAAGCTACGTACTCTATTCGATGTTTCACGTCGCAAAGTTTTGCTAATTCGGTTCAAATTTGCTTAATGGGCGTGCAAAATGTAAACACTAGTCGTAGCAAAGTTCTTGCTTACACTGGATTAGCCTATGAAATGGTTAACAACATTTCTTAAAATAATAGCATATATAAATATGTTGCCATAAAAGACTAAATTTGGTGAATGTCAAATTAAAAAAACTGAATGACCACTAATCAAAACTTTCCATATTGCTGCGTTGTGGTTAGCAAGAACCAAAACTAATGAACCCAACCAAAATTATTAGTTTTAACCAGAACGCACCAAAGTTGTTAGTTTAGATTACAGCTTGTTTAATTTTTTTATATTTGACATTCAACGGCGAAGGTTGACATTTATCAATGTTGTGGTTAGTGTTTGTGTTAGTGTTGTGGTTAGTATCAGTGTTGTGGTTAGTATTTTGCACCTTGAAAGCTATTTTTTTATAGCCACAAGCAGGCAAATTTTCTTTTAAATCTGAATAAAATAAAATAAAACCTAAATTTAGTCAATAAATTTCCTACATAAACGTGAAAACACCGCTTTAATAAATTCCACACGTCCCAACATTCAATTCTCGGAACTCCGCTTTCAATCTAAAATTAAAAAATTAAAAGAAAACCGACCGTTGCGCAACCCGAACATATCGACATGTTTCCGTGAACCGATAATGCGTGGCAGGTGGACGCATCCAATAAGCTCTCGAGATTTCGCCCGCGAAAACAATCCGTAGGCGGTATTGCAGCTCTCGAAGGTAAAAAGGCGACAACACATTTTAATGCAGTAAGACCTCTCATTTCAAAGAAAGGGGGTCTAAAAGTTTGTTCTTGTATTTCGGGCGCAATCCCGAAATATTCTGTTAAATTCCAGTAGGACTTCTGGCTTGGAATAATAAGCAGTGTCTGAAATTCATCTCCGCATTTCGGGAAAATTACTAAAATCTTCTATTCCTAAGTAAGACCGCTTGTTTTAAAGAAAGAAGGTATGAAAGTTTTTCTTGTATTTCGGGCGATTACCGAAATATTCTACTAAGTTCCTCGATAAGTATATCACATTCTCATGGCAGTGTAAATTACTGCCTTTTTTTCTGTAACCAAATAAAGATATAAGTTGTAAGTATTTTTCTGTTGAATTTAATTTGACCTGTATGTAAAATTCAAAATTAAAGTAAAGTGATTAAAAATAAAGGAGTGGAAGTGTTGTAAGAAAAGGCGAGCAGTAAATTAAAAGGAAAGTGACTAGTTAATGGTAGTTTTCTGGAAATTAACAGAAGGTAAAGATAATATTTAACCTTATTGATGAGATAGTGAGTCAAGAGTTAATACCGGGTGTCCTCAAAACGGTAAATGACCTCCAAATTTGATTTTAACTTTTCTAACTTTATAGTGATAAATTGTCTATAGAGAATAAGTTATTTTTAAATCTTTTAACCTCTTGACAAATATTAGGGCAATTTTAGTGAAAAGGTAAATTACATAAAACCTTTTTCTTTTCTCTATGATTTTAAAGTAAATAAAAAATTTTGAATTCATCATTTGTCCGAGGGATAAATTTTAAGTTTAAAAATTGTTAATACGCCCAGTTTACACATCAAAAAATTTGTAGTTTAGTAAGCTGTAAATGCATTGTAAATAAACTTTGTGTATTTATTAAATTCGTAGTTTCTCATTTAATAATCGTCAATACACAGAGCATTCAAGCCTTAATTCGCTACATGGTTTCAGTTCTAATTTAGCCGGTAACAGAGCATATTGGCAACAACTTCTGATGTAAAGAATTACGTTTCTCATACAACCAAATTCGGTCTTTTATAGCATATATGCTATAATTTTAAGAATATTATCTTAAAACAACGCTTTAAAAAACATTCATTAAATAAAACAATGTATAAGCAACTAATACATATTATTATAAAACGCAAATATATAAAATTATAAAAGAAAAAAAAATGTTTTTTTTTTGTGTCGAATTGGAAGTGTTTTCGCATTGAAGCTAGTTATTGTGCTTAATGATCAAAGATTTTTATCTTTATTAATGATAATAAATGATTTTTAATAAGTTTTATAGTAGAATTTATTAACAAAAATTAATATACAGCCAACAAAGGGTGAATCTTTAAGGTTAGGGTATGTTTTGTCTTCCCAACTTTTTTGTGCTTAGTTTTTTTTTATAATTTGAGTTACAGGGCCTTAACTTGTTACTTACTATCTTAATAAGAACTTTTTTATATTCTTATGAGTGAAAGATGCTACCGGAAGGGTAACGTTAACTTTAAAAGGAAAAAGTTATAAATTGCGTTAAGATGTGCACTAAATTATTTAAACTCTCTTACAAATGGTTGAATCTATCGTAAGAGTACTTTTTTTACTCAAAATTGTTTGTTTCTTCTGAAAATGGTAAAACAATTTTATATGACTTGGAATATAATATTATTGTATTTTTTATATATAGTTAATATTCAGAATAAGACATTTTTTTGCACTTAAAGATTTACCTCATTAGTCATAGTCACAGCAGATACATGATAATAAATATATTCAAAAATCAATTTAATTTTTTTACCTAATTTACAAAAAAAAACGTGCAAATAATAATTTAAACTATTTTTGAGCATATCTTTAAATTGACACCTCTGAAGAAAAAAGTATTGAAGTAACACTAGTTTTTAAAATAACTTGTCGATTCCAAAAAAAAAAACTAACAACACTCAAATTAAAATAAGTAAATTTAATTAATAATAAGAATTTCTCATTGCCCGTAATTTGTTACCTAAAATTTATTTTTAATTACATCCCTTATGACTTTAAAACGGGGATTAAAATTTGCATAGCGAAATAGTAATTTTTGAAGTTGTAAATATGGAAGTGGGTGATTAGGCTTCATCAACTGAGGAGATAAAAGAAAAAATAATTATTACTTTTCAACATATTAGCTAAAACACAATGATCACAAGATAATACTGATTATTTAGCGTTTCTCGTCACATTCATTTTCAAGCGCGTGACTTACATCTATGATAATAATAATGTATATTATCGTCGTTATCGTAATCGTATTGTCTTTCTAAGAAATAGGCTTATAATGTATTGGTTAATTAATTATATTTGTTACTGCTTGCCTTTTGAAATAAAAGTGATATAAACCACGGTTCACACAGCAACTTTATGCTAGGGCGTAGTGAACAATCCAGAAGTTGTTTGAGCGTGCGCATTTAAAATCCATAAACAGTACCAAGCTTAAAAATAAAAAGTTTTTAAAATGTGTAAGGCTTTCGCGGTCATCATTAGATAGACTACTGTTTTTTGGGTTGTTAGGCCGTCGTCGGTGATTTGGTCTTCTTGACGTTTCGCCAGCACGGCATCTTCAGAAGGTAAGCTTCTAGGTTGATTATTTGCATACTACAGAATACTGGCGTGGACGTAGCGCGTATTTATAGGTTTTTGTGGGCGGGGCCTTCTCTGTTGGCTCGGTGTTGTTGCCCAGGTCTTGTTTACGATGTGGTTCAATTTTCGTATTTCGAAGAATTGGTACCCATGTTTTGTTTATTTTTTGCTTTCTCTGTTTTGTTAAAGTTGTTTGTATGTTTATGTCCATGGCTTTCCTGTACAATCTAGCATGATATGATGAGGTAGTTGCGAGAACCTGGGTATTTTCAAATTTTATGTGGTGGTCTGTTCTTGTCAAAGTGTGTTCTGCTACAGCTGACTTTTCAATATGTCCCAGACGGTAGTTGACTTTGTGCTCTTTTATTCTTGTTTTAATCGACCTTTTTGTTGTTCCTATGTACACACTGCCGCAGGTACAAGGTATTCGATAGACTCCCGAACGTGAAATAGGGTCTCTTTTATCCATGGCTGATCTTAGAAACTCTTTTACTTTCCTTGTCGGTTTATAGATGGTTTTAATATTTGCCTTGTTTAGTAGGCGACCCATTCTATCAGTTACCCTTGAAACATAAAGTAGGAAGGCTTTTGCAATGGTTTGACTTTGCTCCTTGGTTTTGTGAACGTTCTTCGGTTGCATTGTCTTACGTATCTCCTGCTTTGAATATCCATTGGCCATTAGTGCGTTTTTTAAATGATTTAATTTTCCAAAAACCACACTCTTGGTTTGTATGGGGCACTACTTAGGACTTGCTGTTCAAATTTTTCCATAAAGATATTCGCTACTACTAGGCTCAGAGGGCTTCCCATTGCTACTCCTTTGGTTTGTTTATAAAACTTTTCGTCTCATGTAAAGTAAGTCGTCGTTAGGCAGTGTCTAAAAAGATTGGAGGTCCTCGTTGGAAATATCGCGTAATTATGTATTTCATTGCGTCGTTCAGAGGTACTTTTGTAAACAGGAATACCACATCAAAGCTTACTAATATGTTATTCTCTTCAAGTTCTGGGTCTTTAATTTTTGCAATAAAATGACCTGAATCCTTGACGTACATTTCGGTTTGTCCAATATATGGCTGCAAAAGTGATGTTAAATGCTTGGCTAATTCGTACGTCGGCGATCCAATAGCACTAACGAGGCCAACGTTTCTTTACGTCCCATCCCACTTTTAAAGATACACAGGTTCTCGCAACTACCTCATCAAATCATGCTAGATTGTACGGGGAAGCCATAGAGATACATAAACATACAAACAACTTTAACGAAACAGAGAAAACACTAAAAATAAACAAAACATGGGTACCAATTCTTCGAAAAACGAAAATTGCACCACATCGTAAAAAAGACCTAGGCAACAAAACCGAGCCAACAGTAGTACGCTAGTAATCAACCGAGAAGCTTACCTCTGAAGATGCCAACCACTCGTGCTGGCGAAACGTTAAGAAGCCCAAATCACTGACGACGGCCTAACAAACCACGAAATAGTAGAAAAGTTTTTAATTTAGTTAAAATAATTTCAAAATCTCTCTTTAAAAAAAAATATATTATTTTTATTTGGCATAAAATTTGCATAACTTAACGTTAAGAAATTAAAAACTATGTGATAATAAAATTAGCATATGTATATATATCTCAGACTTTTCAGATGTTACTGCGTAAGCAGAAACAAAAAAATCATTAAATAGTTGTTTACACTAAAATATGATGGTTTTTAAATATATTTTTTTTATTAGCAAAGCGATTTTAGCTCAACATATTTTAGGACAAATAAGCAAATTTGAAGACCTATTGGAAACAGTTTGTCTAGAATTTTAGCGGCCAAGGAATTTAATGCATATTTAACGTACCAAAATAGTACCAGAAGTTTATATATACATGACCTTACCTACCAGAAATAAATAAAACTATTTAGGATAAATTTGCAATTTTTTTTTGAGGGTTATTTGGTAGTAATACTTTTTTTTAATTTTTGAAATTTATTTTTTTTAGAGAAACTTTAGCTTTATTTTTAGGTCAAATCCATGTTTTGCATTTTATTATACAGGGTGTTACAGAATGTTGTAAGGAAATTATAGGGGCGGATTGTACATCTTAAAATATGAAAAAAGTTTATATAAACATGGGTCCGGAAATGTTTCATTTTTATGATACGAAGTATTTATATTTTTTTTGTCTTTCATAGTTTATTTCACATTTCTCGAAAACCCGTAAAGATATTGAGATGAGTTTTTGTACAGGGTGGGCCAAATTGGGCACAAGGGAAACTCCCATTTTTTAAAATTAATGAATTAAGTCTGAGTCTGAGCTCAATTTTCGTCAATAACTTAATATGTAAAAACTGCACATATGATATCTGTTACCATTTTGAGTTACAGGGTGTTTTTCAAAAAAGTGCATTTTTTAAAAATCGCTGTAACTTTTTTTTTATGGCAAATTTTGAGTTCTGTAAAAACATTTCAAAGCAACTTTTTACGTAGAATTTAATATATAATATATATATATATATTTTATATATATATATATATATATATATATATATATATATATATATATATATATATATATATATATATATATATATATATATATATATATATATATATATATATATATATATATATATATATATATATATATATATATATATATATTTTTTTAAAAAATATATATATATATATTAATATATATATATATATATATATATATATATATTATATATTAAATCAATAGTTTAATAGTTATCAACAGAAAAATCGATGTTTTATATGGGACACCCTGTATATTTTTGAATAATTGAAAATAACTTTAAATTACCTTTCCAAGAATATAGCACACTTAATATTTTATAAAATGAAACTTATATTTACAATGAATGATGTCGAGGTTTGTAACAATGTAAACTATATTTAGAATAAGACTAACAAATAAAATATAAAAAACAACAATAAAAAGCTATTTAGCTACAGGAGATGTTCGAATTGTCGACCGGTCTCTCTTATGCACAAACGGCACCGTTTCCGGACATTTCTTGCAGAATTCATCAATTCAAGAGGGGTGACAGATGCAAACCCTTGCACAACCGCTACTTCTAATTCTCGTCTAGAACGTATAGGTAATTTAAAGATAAGGTCCTTCAGTCTTCCCCAAAGATAAAAATCCATGGGCGTTAAGTCCGGTGACCTCGCTGGCCAACGGATGGGACCTTGGTTAGCTATACAATTATTGTCAAAGTTATCTGCTAAAAAATTACTAATAATTTCAGCGTTGTGAGGCGGTGCCCCGTCTTGCTGGAAAAATATGTTTCCGAGTTCCATTAGAGGTAGATCATCAATGAAGGGTTCTATTTGTTGCCTTAAAATTTGCAAATATCGTTGAGAGGTGAGGGTACCATCATAAATTAACGGGCCAATAATCCTACCTTTAAAAATACCTGCCCAGACACTAAACCCAAATCTTCCTTGGTTTCTTAGCTCGACTACTGAATGAGGGTTTTGTTGCGCCCAAGTATACGAGTTATAGCGGTTATAAATACCGACACTGCTTATATACGCTTCGTCAGTCCAAATAAAATTCAGTGGGACATCGCGCACACGGTTACATTTTTCCAGAAACCACCGACAAAAATCTATGCGGCGTTCAAAATATCCAGGTCTAAGATGATGCACTTTTCTAGTCCTGTATGGTTTATATTTGTATTTCTTTAAAGTTTGTCTAACATTAGTTCTTGCCAGTGTTAACGTTTTCAATTTTCGTGTTGACGTTTTAGGATTATTTTAAACGGCTCCTAAAACTACTATCTCTTCTAACTCCTTACCCCTTTTTGTTATATACTGTTTTGACCTTTTTTTCTCAAACTGGCCACTATTAATAAGGTTGTATCGCAATCTTCCAAAAATATCTTTAAAGGTTGTCTTCTTTCTGGATATTGGTTGTGGTATAAATTGCTTGCTGCTTCTGGATTCTCCCCGGTTTGTATAAAACAAACTAACATCCCATTTTTCATAATTTTTAAATTACATTTTAAATTTATTTGAAAGATTTGACTAAATTACGGCGTGTTTACAGCCAAAATCACAATTTGACAATTACCAATAAGCATTTGTTTTCTTTATCATAGGCGCGCCCCGCGGCGTCCTAAGCCTACTTGTTCAAAGTGGGCGAACTATTAAAAACTCTTTATTTCGAAGAGAACTCGAGCAAAATATTAAGTGTGCTATCTTTTTGAAAAGGTAATTTAAAGTTATTTTCAATTATTCAAAAATATACATGGCGTCCCATATAAAACATCGATTTTTCTGTTAATAACTATTAGACTAATGATTGTAAAAAAAAATATATTTACACCATTAAATTCTACGTAAAAAGTTGCTTTGGAAATGTTTTTAAAAAACTCAAAATTTTCCATAGCAAAAAAGTTACAGCGATTTTTAAAAAATGCACTTTTTTGAAGAACACCCTGTAACTCAGAAATGGTAACAGATATCGATGTTCGGTTTTTACCATTATGTTATTGACGAAAATTGAGCTCCAGACACCGACATTAGTTTTCATCTATCTCCTTTAAAAATGGGAGTTTTCCTTTAAAAGTGCCTAATTTGGCCCACCCTGTACACGCAAATATATAAATATAGGTCACATTTTCATATATAAAATTGTTTTCTAAGGCACTTACATCAGTAACGTACGTGCCGGTAAGTCCTTATTTTTAGCCCAAAAACTGTACGCCACTGGTTTTTGCAAAAACTAGTATTGCTTTCTTAAAGCCAGTTTAATTATGCTTAAAAAATACCTCTTGGACTTTTTTGTTTTGACTCACCGTTTTCGAGAAAAAAATGAAAGTACACTTAGCTGTCTCCCTAATTATTTATAATTTTAATATTTTATTTGTACTGATCATTTAGGAACAATATATTCGATTTTAACTTAAAATCAAATGCTAGTTATGGCTAACCTCTACTTTAATTAATGCATGCTGTAAATCGCATTTGAATATTTCTTCTCACCCTTTGAAAAATTTGAGGTCTCTGGCAAAAACAGCTTATTATACGAATTAGTATTCCGAAAGCGATGGGTTAGGACGGCAAAGTCCTTTTAAAGCAGAATTAAACTGGCTTTAAGAAAGCAGTACTAATTTTTGCGAAAACCAGTGGCGTACAGTTTTCTTTGCCAAAAATAAGAACTTACCGGCACGAACGCCACTGATGTAGGTCCCATAGAAAAAAATTTGTACATGTAAATGTGACCTTAAACGATACATTTGCGTGTAGCAAAACTTATCTTAATATCTCTACGGGTTTTCGATAAATGTGAAATAAACTATAAAAGGCGAAAAACTTTACAACACCCCGTATCATAAAAACAAAGCATTTCTGGACCCATGTTTATATCAACTTTTTTCCATATTTTTGAATGTAGAATCTGCCCCTAAATTTTCCCCACAACATTCTGTAACACCCTGTATAATGGTATAGAATTTACATAAAAAAGGTATATAAGGTGAATATTAAAGGGATGTACGCTTTTCTGTGCTATTTTAGAAACCCTTGTTATAAGTCAAATTTTACTTTGTATTAGGATTTTTATTTTTTTTAAGATTTCCAAAATGAGCGAAAAATACCGATCTAAAATCATTACAGGATTTAAGGCTAAATGGAAATTTAAAAAACAAAATAAGTTCTTATTTAAAAATGTAAGCAACAAGAATAATTATTGTGAATTATTCAATGACTGACTTATCGTAATCTAAATTAAATCTTATTCTTGTATATTTGGTCTTTAACTTTCTTTAAAACGCCAAATAAGTATTTTAAATTACTTAAGACCAAAACTAAAATAATACTTACCGATACTAAAGTTCTTGTAAATAATTTATCCCTTTTTATTTTTCCTAACCTTTATAACGAAAAATTAAATTAATTTACTTCTTACATCAGTTTCTAAATTAAAGGAGAAACTTTTTGCTAAAGACGCTGGTAAAAGCAGTGTACTATAAATGTAAGTCACGCGGCGTGGAAAGTGAAAAGATACGCCGAAAGATCGAAGATTTCGTAATTAAATTATCCCTCGGCGTCTTGTTTTCTTATTAACTTTACGGAAATGGCTTTAGATAAAATAATTAATTTACTTCTTACATCAGTTTGGAAAAACATTAACAGTAATGATGATATTGTATGTTAACTTAAAAAAAATAGCTAACTTGTATAAAAATATTTCTTTGCCTTTCGGGACTAAAACATTATGTTAGTTGGTAACCAAAATGGTTAAGAAACATTGCTTTTAATTTATAGTTTTAGCACCATAGTAAAAACAACCTATATTTTGCTCACCGATATTTTTAATTTCGTAAGCAAGGTTCCTCTGCATTTTTTTTCTAATTAAAATTGTTTTTTATTTACTTTACAAAACTAATTATAATAGCATTTATGTAGTCCGTCGCCCGGTGACTTTGCGTCAACCTGGGTTTGATCAAAGGTAATGTTGGTTAAAGCTTCTGGTTTTTTAATCCCTCTATGTTTTTTTTCTTAGCTTTGGAAAGGAAAAATAATGCATATGTAGTAGCAACATATGTTCCATCATTTATTTCATTTTTTTTTAAACAAGCGCTTTGCATACATTGACCCTGGAAGTATGACTTCTTTGTTTTTGCTGTTTACATTAAAACCCTGGAGTTGAGCTTCTTACAATCTTACGATTGATATTTATAACAAACTTCTTAATACACCATTTTTATAAAACTGTCCAAAAATCAATGTGATAGATTTCATTGTCCCAAAACGGCATTTTTATAAAAAAACATAGGAAAATACGTTATTAGTTTTTAAAAGTGATAATGGAATTTACTCTTATATAATCATACTAGTACCTGTTACCATTTATTCTTACATGCGCTACAGACCATGTCGAGTTTTGTCGGTAAATCCAGTTATTCTTCAGTCAGCCATTCATAGTACCATGCTAATATTGATTTTAGTGGATTGTAAAATTACAAGGCATAGTTTTCGGCTATTCTACATTAATCCTGTCCCATCAGTCATCTAATGGTTATATTGAAAGACACGTTTGAAGTTGTAGTCATCCATTGTAATATTATGATCTATTCTTTTTTGGTCCGGTTGTTTCTGGTGAATTTTATCTTTGTTAATTTTGAGCCACATATTTCAGCATTTTTTTTTAAGTTGCTAAATGTATTTTTAACATTTAGTCTGCTGTTTTTCATGATATTAACGTCATTCGCAAAAGCCAGGAGTAGGTTAGGGCCATAATTTTAAAAGACCGTCGCTGGAGGGCAGATTTTAGCCCTTCTCGGGACATATTCAAGAGCAATAGTAAAAAGCAACGGTGATAGGGCATGACCTTGTTTAAGGCCGTTGTTGATATCAAACACCTCTAAGATGTTTTGTCCAACTCTAACTTTGCTTTTTGAGCCGCCGATACATAATTAGGTCATTCTTATGAGTTTTTCGGAAAGCCCAGTTCTTCCATCGCTGGCCACAGTTTTACTCTTCAGATGGTGTCATAGGCTTGCCTCAAATCGACAAACAGTTGATGGAGGTTTCGGTTAAATTTCCAGCATTTCTCCATTAGTTGTTGGATGGTAAATATTTGGTCTGTGTCTCCCACGATTTCTTCCGCGTATGGTCTGAGTCTTCCTAGGAGGACATTAGCAAATATTTTGTACGGTATATTTAGTAGCGCGATACCTCTGTAGTTGTTACATTTCATTTTATCTCTTTTTTATTTATGGGGACAATGACTTTTTGCTTCCATTCACTTGATATTTCTTCTGAGATCAATACGGCTTTTAGAAGTTGGTGAAATTCCTTGTACAAGGTCTTCCTCCACATTTTCAACATTCTTCGGGGATATTATCGCTTACTGGTGCTTTGTTGTTTTGAGTTTTAAGGTGGCTTGTTGAACCTAAGAAATTGTTGAAAGTGTTTTTTATAGGTTTGTCCTCTTCTGTCCTCAGAAAATTGTTCGCTCTGGCATATTTACGATTTCTCTGTAGTATGCTCTTGTATGTCCAATAATTACTTGGGGCATTTAGGGGAAAGGGGGTCAAGCCGATTCTTACCTAATCATGTGGTGAAGAGGGAGGGTCATTTCGGCAAGTATCACGTATTTTTTCTGCAAGAAACAGTATAAAATTGCAAGAAAACTGTGTTAAAATAAGTAAAACATATTTCTCCACTAAACTACAGCTAATCCTTCTTCTTCTTGCTGTGCCATACTTTATTTTAGAGTGTAGGCGCCCTCTCGCACATATCTGTTGCGTACCAATTAGACACAAATATGGGGACCACCGGCTTAACGTGCCTTCCAAAACACAGGTGAGAGAGTTTACTAGGCAGAAATACTACACAGTGGTTTGCCATTGCCTTCTGTAAGGTGACGAGCTAGGAAAAATTCGAATGAATAATGCGGGATTCGAACCCTACGCTGCCACTACACCAGCTCGCCACAACAGCTAATCCTACACAAGCTAATACAATAGTCTATTACACAATGATATTTTCTCACTGTGATTCTTGTCTACGTTCTTAGTAGTGTTAAATACTAGTCCTTAATAAGAATAATTAAGCAAATTATGTTTTTTTTAATCCAACGCATTTAACGTATTTGCACTAAACTTGCGCAGTTTCAAAAATATGACGTGAGATTAGGGGGGAGAAGAAAGTCGAATCAAATTTCACGATATCTTACCAACAGGGAAAGGTCGAAAAATCGCTTAAATCGCCACACGTAATCAATGGAGGCCGCCTTATTAAATTTTGGCAAATTGCAATTTGCTTAGAAATTAATCACTTATTAACAAGTTAATTTATGTGTAGTCAAATAATAAACTACGTAAATGAATTTGGTTAAGGTGATCTTGTCGAAATGGCAGAAGACAAACCACAAAACATAGGGCGAATAAAACTCTAATCTTTTTATTTGTTATGTCTTAAAATAAAATAATACTTTATGTTTAAATTGTTTGTTGTATTTATTAAATAAGGATAAATTAAAATTAGGTCATTATTTTCTGCTTACCTGAATACCAGAAGTAATACACTCAGTAATGATTAAAGAAGTAGAGTTATCAATCTAATAACGTACTAATTTCCAAAAGTTAATGTAAAAAAATTTTTTACATTAACATTACATTAATTATTTATCATAAATATAAGATTTAAAAAAAAAAATAAAAAAAGAATTAAAAAAAAAAAATATTTGGCTTTTCTCCAGAATAAAGATTTTTATATATTATTTTAAAAAATTATACTTTTTTATAGATATTATTATGGAAGCCAGTCTACTCTGCAATAATAGTAAATAAAAAACATGAAAACATAAAAAAGTTTAATTCTTTATAAAATTGATTCTGCTTTAAAGTACTTTTTTAATAAAATAATTATTTTTATGAAATTATATAAAAATGAAAATAAACTTACTTGAAAACATTGGCAACCCGTTATAAGATCAATACCGTTATTTAAATTTTGGAATTGCAATTTGCTTAAAATTCATTATTAACACCGTTTTTATGTCTAGTCAAATATAAACACGTAAATAATTTTGTTAAGTGATTTGCCGAAGCAAAACAAGCTCTCAAACATAATAACTCTAATCTTTTTATTTGTTTGATTAAAAAGTAAATAACTTTTGTTAAGTATTTATAATATATAAAAATCATTATATTCTGTAGAAAAGAAGCAAATCATGTAATGTTTTTATAATTTAAGATATTTTCCAGAAATCTAAAATTAAACATTAAAAATTATGTTATATAAATATAAGAATTATCAAAAAAAAAAATAATAATGCCCCTATTGAAATTTTACCGGCCTACTGCAATTGGGTTAAATTTTTAAAAAATAAAATAATTTAATAATAGACAAAAACTCAAACTAAAAAAGCTCTATTTGAAAATTAATAATTATTTGACCAACTTTATTTACCAAAAAAAAACCTGTACTGCTCTAGCTAGAAAAATATTTCTAAAACTAACACACGACAAATTATTACACCATTTTGACAAATATGTTCGATGGGTGTAATTTAGTAATAAGCAGTTCTTTAAACCTGTAAATACTATGATATAAATTTAGATGTTAAACTAGTAAGGATTCTTCTCTGATTAGATAATATTACGAGTAAAATAATAAAATGATCGTGTTTTAAATTAATAAAATAATAAAATTATTGAAATTTTTTCGTAAAAAAACAAGAAGTTTATTTATAATGAAAAGTCAACTTAAAAATTACCTTTAAATGCTGATATTTGGATTTAAATAAAAAATTCCAATGAAAGACAAACAATTCTGGTAAGAACTGCTAAAAGTTTCTTTGCGAAATGTTGCAAACAGAGATAGTAACGATTGGCTACTAAAAACTTCGGATCATCGTGGCTTCGACAGGTAATATGTAGCCAAGATGTAGAAAATGGTTAAATCATTATAGTATAAAGCTTTTTTTTAATATTTTTTTCGGAATAATATTAAAAAACACATTATCTCTTGCCAAACATTTAGTATCGTGGCATATTTAAGTAAAGGTAGTTATTTAAATTCATTAGATAATTGTTCTATACATGGTATTTCTCAAAAATCGTTCTCACTTGTAAAATCTTTATTTTTAAAGTTCAAAAAAATAAATTAATTTTGTATGTCAATATTTCACATAAATATGCATTCTTTGACCTATTCAATTGTTTAATATCGCTTCCGGTTTGAACGGAAATGACTATATATTTTCTTTTATTTCAATGGGATATAACATTTTGAATACTATAATGCCTCTTTCGGATATACTTACGGGCCACTCCCGTTTCATTAAAAAAAAATTACGCACATGACTAGTCGACTGGAGAAGCCGTAAAAATAATATTTTTAGATTGTGACCTAAGTCTGACTGTAACGGGCTCTATTATAAATATTATAAGAAATAAAAGCCCGAATAAATAACCCTGCATATATCTTTTTTTTCTATACGCCGCAACGCATAACTGTACGTAGGCGGCGAGTTTTTTTTTTTAATAAACAAATATTGACCTTAGCGTTATATCGTTTTTTTCAGCGTTTGATTATCTTTTCTAACTTTTGATATACAACCATTTTATATTATATATAAAATAGTATAAATACAAAAAAGATTAAAGGACAAATCCGATCTAATTTTAAAATATTAAGGTTGTTTTTAGAATTCTCCCGGAAAATTTATAAATTTAAAAAACTATTGGTGTCAGTTATATTCACGCATTGCAAGAAGTAACAAAACAATACTTAACTTACTGCTATACCTTAACAAAAACAAATTATTTTGTGGCTGGAGTTTTTCAATTATTTTTGGGAAAATTCTGATAAAGAATTGTATAATAAGTGTTAATAACGCGACGAGCAAAACAGAAACAAACGCCGAAGTATTGAAATTTCAGTAATTAAATTATCCCTAGGCTCCCTGTGTTCTTATTTACTTTGCGTAACTTGATAAAGATAAAATTAATTTATACTTTACACCCGTTTATATATTTTTTTAAAGCACCGAGCGAAAAAAAAATTGTATTAAAAAATTCACTCATTGTAAATTCATTGTCAACTGCGTTTTGCAGAAAGAATAATTTTGGATAACTAGAAGATAACTCACTTTAACGCAGTTTGGATTCCAGAAATTCATTTAAATATATACAGTGTCAACAACATAAAACTGGACTATGATCACTTGTCACTAGAAGTTGTTCGTTAACTGTGAAAACTGATATTATCTTAAAAAAAAAGTTTTGTCATTTTAAACCATCTGTAAAAAAGGCATTAGTTTTTTTTTCTTTTATATTTTTATGATTATATTGGCAGGGAGCGGAGTGTGGTGGGGACAGATGAATCGCTGTCGTCAATTTTTTGTTAAATCATGCTTGATTTAAATGTAAACAATAGATAAAAATATTAAAAATGGTGCATAAGAGTTGTTGAGTGGTTGAATGTAAGAATACTGGCAAAAATAGTAACTGCAAATTTTATTCATTTTCCACTGCTAGTTGGAAGTAAAAAAAAAATTGATAAATGCTCGTAGACAAAAACTGTTAAATTCAAATTTTCCGCTTAGCCGAACGACTTTTGGGTTTCGGGCTTAGCCGAATAACTTTCGAATTTGACGTAACAAGAAGAAAAACTTGCTCGTTTTTTGCCGTGTACCGTTTTTTTTTCTGTCTTTTTCTAAAGTTTTTGAATGATTTGCGAGTTTCAAAAAAAGTTTTTATTTTAATAGTCTAAGTAATCAAGGAGTGTCTGCCGAACTGACTTTAGTGTCTGTGTAGTCTTCTGTAAATACGAATAAAGAAAATAGATATAAAGCTTTTAAGTCAGTAAAATATATCAGTGTATTGTAAAAGCCCTAGACTCGTAAGTTTGTCAGGTGATTTTTTTACTTATCGAACAAAATTACCGATTTTTGTCGGAGCCCGCTAGTTTTTCAGTTATGACGCCCCACTGACATAACCTCAAAATTGCATAAACATTCCTAAAATTCCGCCGATTTTAACGTAGAAGATTTTGACATTGGTAATGTTATCCAATGGTCATTTACAGTAACTAGGTATATATATATATATATATATATATATATATATATATATATATATATATATATATATATATATATATATATATATATATATATATATATATATATATATTTATATTTTATATTTATATATATAAATTTTTATTAGTTATAAATTGTTTTAATGCATATTTAGTTCTATTTATGATTTAATATAATATATAAAATTATATAAATATTTATATATAAAAATAATTAACGGTTAATTATAAACAAAAGTTTTTATTAGAATTTCTATGTTAGTTTAATTAAGATATACAACCAACCAAAGTCAGTCATAGATAGTGTATAAAAGCACATAAAATTAGGCTTAAATAAACAAAATTATTTTACAATCAGTATTTATAAAATCACCATATATTTTTTAATATATATATATATATATATATATATATATATATATATATATATATATATATATATATATATATATATATATATATTCACGAAAAGTAAATTAACTTTATAAATAATCTTACACCTCTCCCACGGCTTTCAAGCATGATTTTACGCAGCCGCCAGATGTGGTTTTTATCGCGCACTGTGGCAATACCAAATTTCGTCAAGCTAAGACACAATTATTGTTTTTGGTATATAGGTTGACATATTTGGTATTTTGTGCTGTTTAGTTTCTGTAATATATTTTACTATTAAAAAAAAAACAAAATTGCATGATGAGTTATTTCAGGTTAACTTATTAAAAATTAATTTTAAATATTTTTTTTATAATATAATAATGGTTTGTTTGCCTTTTATTTTTACTCTATTTTAAAAGTATGTTTCTAAATATAACATGTAATATTATTATAGGTAAATCCAACCAGAAGGTAACTAGAGTCTTTTGAAAAGTATTAAAAGGAATATGAACCTAAATATTTTATATAAAAAATATTGTTAGTAATTTTTATTACTAATACTTAAAATAGATTAGTTTTAACCATAATGTAAAATTTCTGCCTGAACATTTACTGTTAACCTTTCCATAATCAAAGTCACTGACGAGTTCACATGGCGATAATTGCCGATAGTTAAACTTTGGCATGTTCGTGATTCTGCATTTACCAGATTCCCAGAATACACCCAATTTAAATTTGATAGAATCAACAGGCCTTAATATACCCTGTTATTTCAGTAAGTTGGTTTTGTATTCATATAAAATATAAAAAGTATAATTTGCAGTATCCATTTTTATTTATAAATCTAAGTGTATTAAAAGTTTTTATTAATTTGCCTTTTTGATTTTATTTTAAAGTTTTTATTTTTATATCCTATAGAAAAAGAAAACTTTTCCCAAAATTTTTATTTTCCTTGACCTGTCTACTAATTTGTATTTTTAGGCTAAATATATTATGTATACATTTATATAGGCTGTTGTGTCGTATATACTAATTAAAACCATTGTTAATGATCTGTTGTTAGCTACAATGATATTTTTTCATGACAAAATTTTTGAAATAAAGGCCGCGACAGAAGGAAAAAGTAACTCAATACTAGACAGATACAACAATCTGCTCTTCGACCACGAAAGAATACTTGAAAGATCGACAAAATATATGGAAGAGCTTTTGAGGAAGAAAAACAAACAGATATCATAGTCCATGGGTTTTCAGGACCGGAAATAACACTCAACGAAGTAAAACACGCAATAAAACGATTAAAAAACAATAAGTCAGCGGGTCCTGATTATATACATGGTAAAATACTAAAACTATTTGAATGTGACCAACTTAAAATTTTAACAAAACTTCGTAATAAAATCTATGAAACTGGAAAACTTCCTGGAGACGGGTTAGCTTCCACCTTCATTCCTCTTCCTAAAAAAGTAAATGCCATCAGATGCTTTGACCAGTTTATTGCAAATAATGAAACTCTGGAAACAGTAAACAAAATTGCGTATCTAGGATGCAGTCTTAACAAGGAATGGGACCACTCACAGGAGATTCAATGTCGTATAGAAATGGCAGAAGCAGTTTTCAACCGCTTTAAAAACAACCTATGTAATATGCACCTGAATAATAATATAAGAACACCAGTCTTAAGATGCCATGTTGTCCACCCTTCTATATGGAGTAGAAGCCTGGACCCTGACAAAAGCAACATTTCAGCTATTAGAAGTCTTTAAAATGCCAAAAAACAGGGAAATCCTACGCAAAAATCAGAAGAATGTCATATCTAGCTTATTCAACCATTTTTACAAGGCAAGATAGAGGGTAGACGATCTCACGAGCGCCGACGAACGTCATGGCAGTGGTAAGGAATGACGACCGTACAATTATTTAGAACAGCTGTCAATAGTCATTTGGACCAACGTGATTGCCAACATCCATAAAGGGCTTTGGTGAAGTTATATATACATATATATAATTAATATATATATATATATATATATATATATATATATATATATATATATATATATATATATATATATATATATATTTTATATATATATATATATATATATATATATATATATATATATATATATATATATATATATATATATATATATATATATATATATATACAGAGTCCACAGATTCGAGTGCATGCATGGGATCTCGGAAATAAGAGATACGAAGTCGGTTAAAATGGAAAAGTTGTGTATTTGCGTAACTAACCATGTTTACTTAGAAAGTTGAAAATTTCCGAGTACTTTCGGAGATATCCGGAAAACGAAATTTTCTGATTTTGTTTTATTTTTTTCTGACGTTTTTAAAGACCTATAGAAAAATAAAAGACATTTCTCGGGCACTTCTTAAGCTCTACAAAACAGAGTTGAGAGATTTTCCGTACGACGTTCGTTTTCGTTAAACCATCATCAACTTTTTTTTTTAAATACGGACCTGGGATTTTTATTTAATTTTTTTAAACCCCTTATTATTCCAATTACAAAAATGTATAACACTTAATATTTATAAACAAATATGGAACGCTCCTATAAGAAATCTTATGCGTTCCTTGTCTAACTCATTGTCTCTTATGGAAAATATGTTTATTTAACAGAAAAACATTAAGTGTTATACATCATTTTAATTGGGATTATAACTGCTTCAAAAAATGCAATAAACAATTAAGTGCCGTATTTGAAAAAATAAAGTTGATGATTTTCACGAGAAACAAACGTAGTACGAAAACTCTCAGCTGTTTTGTAGAAGCTTAAAAGTTGCCATGAGAAAGTGTTTTTTGTTTTCCATATCTCTTTACATAACGTCGGAAAAAAAAAAACGAAAAACCCCGCAAATTTGGTTTTCCGGATATCTTCGGAAATATCGAATTTTCCTTTTAAACGTATGTTGTTAGCACCAAAATGCGCAACTTTGCCTAATTTAACCGACTTTTGATCTCTTCGGTTTTTTCCGGATCCCCATGCATACCTTTGGCACCCTTATATATATATTATATATATATATATATATATATATATATATATATATATATATATATATATATATATATATATATATATATATATATATATATATATATATATATATATATATTAAATTCCCAAAAATATATTGGTAAAACAACACAATATCTTGATAGAGACTTAATGGGCAAAAATATGAAAAAGCTTCTACAGCTCTACACAAACATGAAGCAAATTTGACACATGAATTGATTTTAAAAACACTGCAATTTTACCCAAGAAAATCATCACCAGAAACTTTTAATTAAGGAAATGATTCATATAAAAAAGAACCACAAGCTCTCAATGACAAACAAGATATCAGCAACCTCAGCCACATATATATAATCTAATATGTTAACCATCCTAACCCCCAATTTTTAAACCAACCTGTATATAAATTTTGTAAAAACTTCGTAAAGCTCTTCACAAACAATCCAAAATAAAAGCAACATTTATATTTCTGTTAACTCACTGTTTTGTTTACTATTAATTAATAATTTTTTTTATTACCTACATTTATTATTATTATATTTCATAATATAATATAATAGCATAACCTAATTTAAATTAATAAATTTAAAAGTCTAACAAGATACTAGAAGTAGTCTTTTACTACGGCACTGCCAAGTTTAGTGTTTTAGAGATGCAGACAAAACATTTACTTTGCAACAGTATATATATATATATATATATATATATATATATATATATATATATATATATATATATATATATATATATATATATATATATATATATATATATATATATATATATATATATATATATATATATATATATATATATATATATAAATTTAAAATATAAAAATAATTATTATGTAATACTGTTCTCTTTCATACAAATTGCGTTAAATATGTAGAATAACAATCACTTGCATGATAAAATAATTTTAACTGGACCATAATTATACCATTTTAATTCATATAACAAATTTGTAAAATTCATTTTCAATTAATTCGTAGGATTTAATTATTTCAACATCTAAAAATTGTTTTAATTAGCTCTGTTTATGAGCTAACAGCAAACTATAACTAGGTAATGCTTGGTGAAGGATTTGTAAACAGGCGAAAATGTAACAATAATTATTTATTTGCGTATTCGATAGTGCTGAACATTATAATTATTTTGGGTTAAAAAAAGAACTATTCTTTTATTATTTATATAAATTTGGTTCCATATATTTTATTCAATATTTAAGACAATAATTAATTATTTTTATCCTACTAAATATTTGAAAATGGGATATAAATTGAAACCAATATCCTTGGAAACAATTTTAAAATTTAATTTCTTACCTTTTAATATCTCGTTAGTTTATAAAAAAAAACTAATCAAATCCATTTGGAAAACGTAAAATATATTACAGTTCTGAGTAGAAGTGTTGAACGTTCTTCAAAATATTTGTTTAATATACAAGGTATATCTTGATTTTTAGTGTGATTTGTAACATTTGGAGAGGCAAAATGAAAATTTTGGGTGCTTCTAGTGTCATCAGTTTCGCAGTTAGGATTAACAAAGTATCCTATAACCTCGCACAGTATTAGTAACTTTGCTAAAGTCTAAAATTTTGATCAATGCAATTTTAAATTCAAGATAGCTAACCGTAATAAACAATAAAAAACAAGTAATACAAAACTATTTGTTACAATCATAAAACTAAGGAACCTTAGTATTGGCAAAAAATACTGATTTAAAAGTAATAATTTACACGGACGAATAAATGGACACTTAAAATAACTAAAATTACCCTTTTAAACTTACTTTTAAACGTATTTTTACTTGTTGGATAAATGATTAATTTATTTATTATAAACACAATATTTGGAATTATTAGCCCTGCAGTATTTTTTGTATGTCTTTTTCTTTGTGTGTACAATGTTTCCAGAGCTCGTCACTATCAAGGATATTAAAATTAAATTGTTTACTCTTATTATAAAATTTGTATTCTATAATTTTCTAAAAATATTCGTCATTTAAAGCTGTTTGTAAAATAATCTTAGTTTTGTTTTAAAAACCTTAGGCACTATTGTATCAAAAAAAAAACGTTTGTGTGTGTGTTACTTTCTAGAATCATTGTTATATTTAAAAAGTTGAATAAGATATGTAATTTTGTTTTTATTGTAAATTTGGCATTTTTCTTTTTTATTTACAATGCAAATACAAATTACAGCTGTTACTTTTGTTCAGACTTTTTATTAATTATTAAAATATATCCTTTATTACGTTCTAAAAATAATTGTTATTATGAGCTGTTTGTTCAATGATAAGTGATTTGTTCAAAAATTTGCTGTATAAAAGAGTGTTATTAGTTTACATTATACTACAAAATGCAGCAGATTTATGTTAATGTAATTGTTAATGTTAATAAGGATATTTGATTTACTTTTCTGTGTAGAGTATTAATTTTTTGGTGTGTATCACTATAAGTACACAAAATAATTTATTTTTGATACTTCATTCTTGACATGGTTTAATATAGATCTATCATAAATGTATAATTTTTAGATTCCTAACCTATGATGTAGTAGTTATTTTATAAGAGGTAATAGGCTTCATACAAGCCTTCAGCTGCAATAAAAAAATATTTTGCAACCATCTACTGGCACAAACACATTACATCCATAGCCTCGGCAGTTTAAAAAAAGCTTAAATTCCTCTTTCGAGCCAGAAAGTATTTCTCTTCTTCCAATCTGTATACTCTGTATATATTCCAAATCAGACCCTCTTTAGAATATTGTTCTTATATCTGGGAAATGGCGTCCCTACAACACTTAGCTTTCTGGACTCCATTTAAAGAAGAGCCGTTTGTCTTATTAATGATCCAAAGCTCACAGAAAGGCTTCCTTTTCTTGCCCACCGTCGAGCTGTAGGAATTCTGTCGCTTTTCTATAGGTATTTTCACTGCTTCTGCTTAGAGGAATTGGCCAGTATAATTCCTTCTCTGGAAACTCCCAACAGAGCAACACGTAGTGCAACTTTTATGCATTCTTTTACAGTTCAGTTAGAGAGGCCCCGAACTTCCCGCTTTTGTCGTTCCTTCAATCCTAGAGTTTCAAGACTATGGACCTGCTGCCCGCAGAAGTTTTTCCTTCTCCTTCCAATTTCCAAATATTTAGGTCCCGTGTGAACCAACTCCCTCTCACCACACTTAAAACACCCACGGTACGTTAGTACTTAGGCATCAGCCTTCGTGGACTGTCTCAAGATAAAAAAATAAAAATAAAATAAAATCTATTTGAATAAGAGAAAATATCCTAAAACCAAAATCACCCAAAAAACTATATCTGACTATTTCACTAGAGTGTATTACACTGGCAATAAAATCGGTATCCAGCTGAAAATATTGCTACCTGGACAAAACCAACAACATGGTATTTCAGCGACAATTTTTTAACATTGTCAAACTGATATTTTTCATTCATAATTTTTGAATTATCGGCAAAAATGAGTTCAAACAATGAAAACAGATTTGGAAGTAATTCATTTACTGAGATCGAAAAAGCAATTCATAACACGATCCCTTATAACACGGCGAAATCGAAAAAATCTGCTTGGGAACAATTTTCCCAATTTCTTGAGAAAAGAAATTACAATTTGGCAAAAGATACTTCGCCAAAAGATTTGGCGAAAATTTTAGAAGATTATGGGTATAACATGAAGAAAAGAAATGGAGAGGACTACAAAGAGTCTAGTATAAAATCCTTGTGGAATATAGTGGCACAGATGGTGCAAGAAAAATATTTCAAAGAATTTTGCAAAAAAGTGGATCCATTTCAAAACATAATATTTAAATCAGCTCGATTTGCACAAGATGCAAAGCGTCGGCAACTTCAGGCAAGGCCTGAAAAAAGGAAAGTGAGTTCAAAAGCTTTTACCACTACAGATCTTTTGGAAATGGTCAAATGTTACGACGAGGACAATCCAGACGGATTACAAAAAATATTTTTCCACATTTGTTCCTTTGAACTTACCTGGCGTGGCAACGAAGCCGTTAATTGTAAAATTCAGTATTTTTAAAAAGAACTGGACCTCAAGGGTAGGTAACTAAATAATTGTTATATTTATTTTGTTTGCTTAAAGATTAATTTTTTTAGGCAACTTCTCTGGAAGGGTTGAATATAATCCCATATTTTCGAAAACTTCCCAAGGAGGCTCGAAAAGTTTGACAAATAGTAAATGGCTAGTAAGAAACAGAACCAATGAAAACCTGTGTCCAGTCAGATTATATTTGAAATTAATGGAAAAAAGTGCAACTAATCCTCACTTGACCACAGAGCTATTGTTTTTAACTATACATCCCAACTGGAAAAAAGGAGTATGGTACAAAAACATGCCTTTGGGCTTAAATACCTTATCAAAGTGGACAAAACAATCTGCTGAAAAAATTGGTTTAGATACAAAAAAAAATTAAAATTACCAATCATTCCCATCGATCTTCTGCAATCTCTACTTTAACAAAAAATGGAGTTGGTGATCAAGAAGCTATTAAGCTCACAGGACATTCTAGTACCAACTCTTTAAAACCATATCTTCAGCTGAATCCAGAGCATCACCTAAATTTAATTAACAATTTGCAACAAAATAAGGAAAATGAAGCTTCGGCCTCTACGAGTACTCAGGTCCAGGTACAAACTCAATCTGCTGTGGTTGAAAAAAACAGCGCTCAAACTAATAATTATTATAATTGCACCTTTTATATAAATAATTAGGTAGTTTTTAGTTTACTTGTTTTGATGGCAATTTTTTTAAATAAAATAATTCTGTGTTTTGTTTATTTTCAGAATACGTTAAATAGTCATGACGAATACCACTCGAAAAAAAATTATGTAGGCAAAATTAATTGTTCTCAAGGTTTTATTCAAGTTTGTTGCTTTTCGGTAATTTCGCTCATGAAATTTTTGATAAAATCACTCGCCTAACGGCTTGCCAAGCAACAAACTTTCATTCATACCTTTCGAATATTTTGCCGTCAAAATTTTTTCTCTTGTGATATTATATATGATAATTTAGAGTACTGATATAAAATAAATATTTAGTTGGTTTATTATTTTTGGCTCATAATGCCTATTTGGTTTTTTTTTATTTGTAAATGATTTAAAAATCCGTTTGATGCTTATAAAAACAAAGAAGGTTATAATACTTTATCAAATTTAAATGGTTTCTTTTACAAAATAGTTTTTTTCTAGTGTAAACTGAAATAGTGTTTTTTTAGACCTGATATATTGTGGAAATTAAAAAAATTACCACCAATTTTTAAAAACGTATCATTATTATTATTATTTTTTATTTTAAAAATAAAAATCTAGAACCACAATACAAGCGTCATTAACTTATTAACAATGTGGCCTAAAACTTTTTCCTTGTAACTGTTTTTCTATCTCCAATAGTTTTCTATAGACCAATACATGTTTCAATAATTTGGAACACACTCTTATACAACAACTTTTGGTACAGGGTGGCCGTCCATATTTTGACCCATTTTGATCGCGAATAACTTTTGAACAAATAAAGATATCAAGATGCGGTTTTCGCAAATACTTATATTTCTTTAAAGTTTATTCTCGTATCTTTACCATTTTTATGTGCCATTCCATTAGCTCAAAAACAAAATGGCGATTTTCCGATATAGACAACTTTGTTATTTTAAATGGAACACCCTGTATATGTTTCAATATTTTTAAAATTTAATCTTTCCCCTTTAAAAAATGTAACACAAGCTATGGCTATCTTAAAAATAACGCATTTATTGACCTCCAAAGAATTGATGTATGTCGAATAGGAATATTATTTTTAAAAGGATTTTTGAAAAGTGCCTGCGTGGAAACAAAGTTATCTGTTTCCATAACAGCAACAAGCCTCATTGTCAGCCAAAATGTTCTCGTTAAGCGAAAAAGGAAAATGTGTTATTATGTTTGCCGAAACCAAATCAGTAAAAGAAACCCAGCAGAAGATTTAGAAACATGTTTAATAAAGCTTCCACCCACAAAAAATTCAATTAAAATCTGGTAAGAAAATTCTGGAGTACAGGATCTTTAACCCGTAAAAAGAAATTAGTACAATGAGAATTTGCAAATAAAACGTTAAAATTCTGGAGATAACTCAGGAAGATCCAACATTTAACAAGAAAAATCTCAAGTTCAGTCCATATTCCTAAAACTACAGTACAAGAAATCATGAAAAAGAACTTAAATTAAAGCCATACAAAATTCAAATGTTACAAGAAATAAAAAACTGATTTTCAAAAGGTGGAATTTTGCCAGAGAATTCAAAATTTAGTAAGAACAATATACATACATTTTTGGATAGACTAATATGCAGACGAAGCCACTTTCACCTCTAATGGAAAGTAAATAAGCTATGGTTTTGGGCAACGAAAATCCTCGACAATATAACGAACACGTTAGAGATTCGCCAAAAGTCACAGTCTGGTGTGGTATGTCAAAGCAAAAATTTATGGGCCATTTTTTTTCTGAACCAACTGTAACCTTTGGACTTACGTTGATATGCTGGAAATATTTTTATCCCCAATTGCAAGAAGAAAATCTATTGAATTTCGTCTATTTTCAACAAGATGGGGCTACACCCATTATGCTAACTTTACCAAGGATTCACTGGACCAACGTTTTTGGAAACCGGTGGATTGGAAGAGGAGGCCCTATTTCCTGGCCACCTCGTTCACCAGATTTGACTGTTCCAGATTTTTTCTGTGGGGATATGTGAAAGAGAGGTGTTATAGTCCACTTCCCCAAAATTTAGAGCAATTAAAAATTAATATCCGAAACATAATAGAAAATATTCTGAAGAATTTTTGTCAATAGTTTTAATAAGTTTTTCGAAATTAAATAAGTGCGTCGAAGTCGGCGGAAGGCATTTTCAACATTTACAGTAGTTTTTTAAAAAGTAATGTAACCTTATTGTAACTATTATTTTGTGAATAACCTAAACCTTTGGCGATCCTTTTTTTTTGTAGCATATGAAGCAAATTTTAATTGTTAAATAATATTGTTGGTCGACATGCAGTCAATTTTTCGAAGGTCAATAAATGCGTTATTTTTTAAGATAACCATAGCTTGTGTTACATTTTTCTAAAGGGGAAAGATTAAATTTTAAAAATATTGAAACATATACAGGGTGTTCCATTTAAAATAACAAAGTTGTCCTATATCGGAAAATTGGCCATTTTGTTTTTGAGCTAATGGAATGTCACAATAAAATCGTGAAGGTACGAGAATAAACTTTAAAGAAATATAAGTATATTTGCGAACCCCGCATCTTGATACCTTTATTTGTTCCAAAGTTATTCTCGATTAAAATTGGTCAAAATATGGCCGGCCACCCTGTATAAAACACCATATTTAAATAAAATAACACAGAAGCTATTCAAATCTTGTATTGTGACAAGTTTATGAAGCTAAGTTTATCAAAAATATATGCCCCTAATACTTATTTTATTGCCAGACTAGCTCTAAATTTTAAATGAAAAAGTGTTGCTTTGATAACCATTTATATCATTTTATTCTTTGATCCCATTAAAAATCTTTCTTGTTAACAGACACAATAACGCAGCTTTGAGAGCACAAAGAGCCTTTTTCTTAAGAGTATTTAAAGGATTTTCGTTTATAAGGATACAAACGTTCAAAAAAACATTTGTGAACGCTTTGAAAAGCGAGTTTATAATAAAAAGAAGGAAAGGAGGAATTATTCATTCTGCCTTAAGTATTATCTTATTTTCACGTATTTAAAGGACAATATATATTTTATTTCGTTACTTTTATACCAAGCAAAAGAATCTAAACGTATTATTTTAATATTATATACCTCACCCCAATTAATATACAGGGTGATTCATGAGGAAAAGTCAATACTTCAGGTACGCAGTCAGGGTCCAAAAATAAACATAAAAGTCTATACAAATATGGGTTTGCAAGGTCTTCGTTTCCGAAATACAGGGTGTTAAAGTTTTTATTTAATTTTTCCATTTTTTAAATAAAATCTGTGATACTGTAAATATTGGAGTATAAATTGGTAACCGGCGGTTTTTTAATATAACGGATTCGAACCTAATCTTAGTACGGCTCTTACTTGTAGTGGATGCCACCTACACCTCTTTTTACTATTTTTATTAATCACACTTTTTGGTACGGTCCTGTATTACATTTTTAAGTAAATTAAATAATTGTTCTGTCATTTTTACGTCAAAAAGGTATACCCGTTAAAAGTTCATATGAGCAACCGTTTTTAAGATATTTGGATTTAAAAAATACTACACATCTGATCTTATTGTAGCAAAATTAAAAAAAAAATAAAAGGGAATGTTTAATTAAACAATTTGTATTTTAATCGTTATTAAAATTATTGTTCTTAAATTATGTTCAGCAAAACATAAGCTAGGTTTTATAATTTTATTTAAAAAATAGAAAAATTAAATCAAAACTTTAACACCCTGTATTTAGAAAACGAAGGCCTTGCGAAACCATATTTGTATAGACTTTTATATTTATTTTTGGACCCCACCGACATTCCTCATAAATCACCCTGTATATTTTTTACCAAAAAACAAAAACTAGTTACTGTAGGGAGGTCGAGTTGTACGTATAGGATAAATTAAAAAAAAATAGTTTCTATGTGACCATATATTATACCACAGGTTTTTGTACCCTCAATTTAATGCGTTTATAAATAAAAATTATAAAATTATTGTTTTAAATTGTTTTTTTTTTTTTAATTTTAATAGCTCTTATTAAAACTTATTTTAAGAACATTATATATTTCATTTCGTAACTTTTATACCAGAGCAAAAGAATATAAACCTATTATTTTAATATTAGGTATATACTTCACCCCAATTAATATATATTTTTAACCAAGAAAAAAATACTAATTCTAGTCGATACGTAAAGTTGTCCCTGTTGAATAAATGTATAATATAATAATTATTGTCAGTGACTGTTATTAGTACCTAGGTTTTTAACCCAATCTAAATTAAACAAGTTTTATAGAAGAAATTATCCACCCTCAGAATCGTTGTTTTAAAAAACTTTTTTATATTTTAATAACTGTTGATGTTGTCAAGCAATGTTATTCTTATTGCATGCTATTGTGGAGGGATAGACTGTTGATGGTAGTCCACCCTTAAATATCGTTTCTACTTAATCAATCAGGCGCTAAACATGCTATTGTTGAGGATAGATGTTATGGTATCCACCAGATATCGTTTCTACTTTAATCAATCAGACGGCATAAAAGCATGTAAGGGATAGATGTTGATGGTACATCCAGTCGACTTTACCCAAAATCTAATGAATACCGGTAGTTCAACCTTAATACTTCCAAATGTAATTGCGCAAACAGTGTTATTTTGAAAAGTGAAGCACCATACACTTAAAATACAACAGAAGGATAGCTTGATGTAGTACCTCAGTTGACTATCAACAGGCAAATGCTATGGAATAGATTATGGTTCCAAATATCGCACTTAATCAATCAGGCGGCAAACAGTGCTATTGTGGAGGGATAGACTGTTGATGGTAGTCCACCCTCAGATATCGTTTCTACTTAATCAATCAGGCGGCAAACAGTGCTATTGTGGAGGGATAGACTGTTGATGGTAGTCCACCCTCAGATATCGTTTCTACTTAATCAATCAGGCGGCAAACAGTGCTATTGTGGAGGGATAGACTGTTGATGGTAGTCCACCCTTAAATATCATTTCTACATAATCAATCAGGCGACAGACAGTGCTATTGTGGAGGGATAGACTGTTGATGGTAGTCCACCCTCAGATATCGTTTCTACTTAATCAATCAGGCGGCAAACAGTGCTATTGTGGAGGGATAGACTGTTGATGGTAGTCCACCCTTAGATATCGTTTCTACTAACAATCAGGCGGCAAACAGTGCTATTGTGGAGGGATAGACTGTTGATGGTAGTCCACCTCAGATATCGTTTCTACTTAATTAATCAGGCGGCAAACAGTGTATTGTGGAGGGATAGACTGTTGATGGTAGTCCACCCAAATATCGTTTCTACTTAATCAATCAGGCGGCAAAAGTGCTATTGTGGAGGGATAACTGTTGATGGTAGTCCACCCTCAAATATCGTTTCTACTTAATCAATCAGGCGGCAAACAGTGCTATTGTGGGGGATAGACTGTTGATGGTAGTCCACCCTCAGATATCGTTTCTACTTAATCAATCAGGCGGCAAACAGTGCTATTGTGGAGGGATAGACGGTTGATGGTAGTCCACCCTTAGATATCGTTTCTACCCTAAAAAGGAAAATTCTTACAGAATGGAAAAACCCTTACAAATTGTAAGCAGCCAATAACATGAGCCAATAATCTATTAATTTAAATTTTTCCAAAAATTCGCCATTGTTTAGACTTAAGCTACCTCGTTATATTAACATATCTTAATTTAGATTTTTAGTAAGACACGTTATTTTTAGAAAACATCTATATAAATCTAACAACAACCTTATTGTAAATGTAATAATCAATCTGTAGACAAACTAAGTCACAGATTATTTGCTTACAAGTTTAATACTTATGTAATTAAATTTCTTTTTAAAGAACTTAGCAAATACAACCTTCAATTATTAAACGTCTTATTGCATATGAACCTTTTTACGAATAAACTTGAAATTGAAAATATTAAAAAAGTATTTTTAAGTTTTCTTAAACTAGTGATTATAAAATATGACCCTATTTCAATGGGCAGAGCTTTAAGAAAAAAAATAATTTGAGTTATGTGTTCTTTGTGTTATATATTTTATTTATTTCTAATTACTCAAAAAATCCATTTACGTATGTTCAAAATACAGCCAATATAAGAAAATCTGTTGTTTTGCCCAAGGAATATTTATATTAAATATTAAGATTAAAAGAATGATAAAATTATATTTATATTTTTAGTATTTTAATTTTAAACAAGAAGGGCCGAGTGACGATCGCGTTTTTAAAGTTAGCAATGGACTTCAAATGTGTTAAATTTAACAAAGAGCTCAAAATGAAAACCCTTGGCAACAAGGCATTACTTTTTTAATGTTATCTATTTGTCAAAAAAATATTTTAGTTTGGGATTTTGCGTTAAAAATTAATTAAATATATTAAAAAAATACTTACCCTGCGCAGAATATCAAAAAGTAGGTTTGGCATTCTAACAAAGTAATTTTATATATTTTCTTTAAAAACAAGCAGTACAATAGATAGCTTAAATGACTAATACTGTAGAATCTATTTAAATTTGTTTTTTTAACAGGTTTTTTTATATAGCTCATGCCTATTACATTTTATTGATAAGAGGTAGTGTTCCGTATACGCATTTTTTATTTTTGTTTATTTTTGAATTAAGTGGTTTTAAATCAATTATAGTTTTTTTTGTTATATTAATCAACTGCAAATAAGTCTCTTTTGATTAATTTTATTCGCGTATTGTTGGCCGCGACTGTACATGGTGGGTCCGATGCGAAACATGCCTCCCGGCAACGAAAAGGGCCAAAATCAGTACCGTACAAATAGTTCGATCGACAAGTACTCAATTTCCACGCGATTTTATTCGCATCGTCTCGTCCTCGGTACCATTAATCGAATTGTGCCGCGTCGACAATTGAAGTAGATTGTACCTAGGGTTCCAGCACAGCCACTTTGGTAAAGTTCGTTTGGACCCCTATTTCATTTCGATTCATCTTTTTAAGATATACAGTCCACTTTTAGCATTTTATAACATTTATTTTTGATCCTTCTGGATGCCGGATTTCTTATCCTTTGGGATACCGGATTTTTAATTAGTCATTTCACATATAAGTATTAGCCTTATTTGCAGTCAAGTGATTAATATTTAGTAGTTTTGTTTAATTAGTAAAATTTTGCATTGAATATTTTGATGTTTAAAATTTATCAAATTTGTTAAAAAACCAATTTCGCCTTTGCATCGATTTTGTCTTATCGCCCAAAAATATTCTTTTTGTAATGCCAAATACCTACTATACTGATAACGCGACCGTAAAATAAAGTTTTTAGCTTAAATATTAGGATTTTTGGGTTGTAATAAAATTATTATTGCATGTTAAATTTAATTTACTTTTAGTAACCATGGCTGACAAAATTAAGCAAACTAGAGCTGCACGTGAGATTTCTATTAATCGTTTAAATGAAATTTTTAAAGCTGCTCAAAATGCTCAATCTAACGAACGATATCATACCTCTTTCAAAATGCGCTATATGAGAATAGAATCGGCTTATAAAACTTTTGAAAAGCACCATGGTACTTTAATTAATTTGTTGTCTATTGATGAAAATGCTCAACTGGATGCTGAAGATGTAATTCGAAATCAAGTAGATAAATATTACTATGATTCATTAGCCATTTATCATGATCTTTTGAAAATAAGGTTAGTCAGGATTTAAATCAATCTCGTTCTCAACCGCCTAGTGTCAAATTGCCTAAAATTAAATTGCCCGTCTTTAATGGCGAATTTAAAACATGGTCAAATTTTTACGATTTGTATAGGGCTTTAGTACATACTAATGATTCTTTGTCTGATACAGAAAAATATCAATATCTTTTGTCTTCATTAGGTGAAAAGGTTTTGCCTATAGTATCTGGTATGCCAATTAATGATAATAACTATCAAATTGCTTATGAAGCCTTGGTCAAGCGTTATGAAAATAAACGAATTTTAGCTACTCATTATTGGAAAACTATTTGCGATTTAAAGAAAATTAACAATAAAATTCTGCTAGTTGTTTGAGAAATCTGTTGGATACTTTTAATGAAAATTAACAAGCTTTATCTAAACTTAACTTTCCTGTTAAGTCGTGGGATTTTATTTTGTTTAATTTGCTTTTGCAAAAATTAGATTGTGAAACTGTTAAACGTTTTGAATTGGCATCTAGTACTATAGAATTACCTACCTTCGACATGTTAGTGGAATTTTTAAATCGTCAGTGTATAGCTTTGGATTCAGCAGCGTTATCTTCACCATCCAGTAGCAAATCTGTTTCAAATCGTAATTTAAATAATTTCAATAAACATGCTATTAAAAAAACAAGCTTTTGTTGTTAATACGACAAATTGTTTTTATGTAGCTCGAATCATTTAATATCGCGTTGTCCAAAGTTCTTAAACAAAACTCCTTATGAAAGATTTTTATTCGTAAAACAAAATCAATTGTGTTTTAATTGCGTAAAATCGGCTCATTCAGTTGTTGAATGCACCTCGACTTATAGTTGTAAGAAATGCAATGATCGCCATCATAGCTTATTACATTTACAGCCCAACAAAAATAGTTCTGGTTCAGGTCAAGGTCAATCTGAACCACAATCTCAAATTTCGTCAAATTCAAATATTATTGCTTCTACCTCTTTCGATAACCCTTTAGATAATTCGTCGTCAAATGTTAACGTTCATGCTGGAATTGTCCCAGAAAATAGCACCGTCTTACTTGCTACAGCTAAGGTTGGTGTATTAGATTCTGGAGGTCACATCCAGAATATTAGAGTTCTCTTAGATAGTGGCAGCCAGGCCAATTTCATGACTGAAAAGTGTTTTCATCGTCTAGGTTTAGCTGGTCATAGATCTTCAATATCCATTCACGGAATTGCAATATTCAATCGCTTTATCCGCCAAAAACCACATATCAAATAGAATCGTTTGTCATTCCCAAAATTTGTGATAATCTGCCAAATTTTCACTTTCAGCCAAACCTGCCATACATTTCTTCCCTGCCGCTTGCAGATCCAAATTTTAATAGGCCAGGAAAAATTGATATGCTTCTCGGAGCAGAAGTGTTTTCAGCTTGTATGCAAAATGGTCGCAAATTGGGAAATTCGCACGAGCCAATTGCTCTGGAAACAGTTTTTGGATGGGTCCTTATGGGAAAACTTCAAGTTCCATCGTCATCTATTTATACTTTTTGTTCTTTATTATCGAAACCTATAGATCATTTTATTAGGAAGTTTTGGAAATCGAAGAACTACCCTCGAAAATCATTTTGTCCTCTGATGAAAAACTTTGTGAGAAAATCTATGTTGAAACGGTCTCTCGGACCGAAAATGGTCGATATTCAGTAGCTCTTCCTTTAAAGACGCTGAACCTGTTTTTTCGAATACTCGTTTATGGCACTTCGTAGATTTTATAGTTTAGAAAATCGTTTAGTCAAAGATCCTTCAGTTTTAAATCTTATTGTGACTTTATGCAAGATTACCATGACTCTGGGCACATGTCATTAGTTTCTAATCAAGATACAGGTGGAAAAGTTTATTATATTCCTCACCATGCTGTTTTCAAACCTGATAGCATTACAACTAAATTGCGAGTAGTCCTTGATGCTAGTGCTAAAGCTCCATTTGATAATAGATCTTTAAACGACACCTTACTAATTGGTCCCAAGCTCCAAAAAGACATTGTTTCGATATTGTTAAATTTTCGTAGACTAGGTATGCCCTTACTTCGGACATTAAACAAATGTATAGGCAAATTATTAAACCGGAACATAGGATTACCAGAGAATCGTCTGGGATTCAGTCCAAATGAACCAATACTTGATTACTGTATAATAGAGTCGCTTTGGAATTTCTGCAGCACCCTTTTACCCTGCGAACCTTGGAGCAACTAGCTATTGATGAGGATTCCTTGTATCCTTTAGCATCAAAGGTTTTGAAAATGATATTTTTGTGGATGACATTGTCACTGGTTGCGGATTCGTTTAACGAAGCTCTTGAGGTGCAGGAGGAATTGGTCAGTTACTTGCACTTGGTGGATTTGAGCTGAGAAAAAGGGCAAGTAATGAGCCTAAATTATTGTCCCATCTTTCAGATAAAAATTGGTTAATAGTCCGTTGTCGTTTGATTCAAAACAAATCTCCCATATTAAAATTTTGGGACTTCAATGGAATCCTTTATTAGATGTGTTTTCTTTAAGGTTAATCTTTGAGAGAGATTGCACAAAACGTACAATTTTATCAGAATAGCTAGAGTTTATGATCCCTTGGTTTCCTTAGCCCTGTTACCTTTTTACCAAACATCTTATCCAGCATTTGTGGACTTTAGGCTTGCATTGGGATGATCATCCACCATGTGATGTTTTAGAAAAGTGGTCAAAATACAAATCTGATTTGTCTAAGTTATCGTCAATAAGAATACCGCGTCATATTTTCGACAACTCTTTAGTATCGTATCAACTGCATGGATTTTCAGATGCATCGGAGAAGGGATATGCAGGCGTTGTTTATGTTCGTACGGTGAATGATAAGGGCTTAGTTAATACTTCTTTGGTTGTAGCCAAGTCTAAAGTATCACCTTTAAAACGAGTTACCCTTCCTAGACTAGAACTTTGTGGAGCAGTTCTTTTGTCCGAGCTCTTAGTTTTTGTTGTTCGATTGTTTAATCATATAAAATTCGAAATATATGCTTGGTCAGATTCAACGGTAACTTTGTCATGGATAAAATCGTCTCCTCACAAATGGCAAACTTTTGTTAGTAATAGAGTAAGCAAAATACAGGAAAATGTAGCTCCATCTTGTTGGAAATATGTTCCTTCCGAAAAAAATCCCGCAGATTGTGCATCACGAGGTTTACTTCCTGCAGATCTGGTTGATCATGAACTGTGGTGGACTGGTCCCAGTTATCTCCTTTCTGATAAGATTTCTTGTTAAAGAAGAGAAGAAAGTCGCTCTTCTTAATGTGTCTCTTGATAGTTTTCCTCTTAATCTCTTAGATAGATGTTCTTCCTTGTCAAAAATTCAACGTATAGTTGCATATGTTTGTCGTTTTCTTCACAATTCTAGGAATTCAACTAAAGTTGGTGGACATCTCGTGGAAAATGAACTTTTTCATTCCCTGCTTTTAATAGTAAAGCATGTCCAGTCCATTGTTTTCGCCGATGAAATTCGTCTTCTCAAAACTGGAAAATGCCTTTCCAAACCATTTCGCAAATTAGCCCCCTTCTTGGATGACGGCGGTCTTCTCAGGGTGGGCGGTCGCTTGACCCATGCCAATATTACATATGATCAGAAATTTCCAATTCTTTTACCTCGTAAGCATGGACTTACTGAACTCATTATAGAGAAATTTCATAGAAAATATTTACATCCTGGATTGCAAACTTTAGAATTTTTGATAAAACAACAGTTCTGGATAATTTCTTCGAAACGAGCAATTCGCTCTGTAGTGTCTCGTTGTTTAAATTGCTTCCGAGTTAATCCAAGGCCTGTTGAGCCTTTAATGGGACATCTTCCTTCTTATCGTTTAAATCAAATTAAACCCTTTAGCTGCTCAGGAGTGGATATGGCGGGTCCTTTTTCGATTATTCCTTGTAGACGCCGTGGTGCTAAGACACAAAAGGCGTATCTTTGTATCTTTGTTTGTATCGCTACCAAAGCTCTTCATTTGGAACTTACATCCGATTTATGAACTGAAAGGTTTTTGGCCGCTCTTAGACGATTTATTGCACGTCGAGGTCGTTGTAATCACTTATTAAGTGACTGCGGAACTAATTTTCGCGGCGCTTATCGGGAACTCCTTCAGTATATGCAAGATGCTGCAAGAGAGGAAAACATTCGTTGGTCATTCAATCCTCCGTCTGCGCCTCATTTTGGTGGTCTGTGGGAGGCCGGAGTGAAGTCCGTCAAAACTCATCTGTTCCGTGTTATTGGGAGTCAAATTCTTACCTATGAGGAATTTTACACCGTAATAACTCAAATAGAATCCATTCTTAATTCAAGGCCTTTGTGCAGCGTAAGTTCAGACCCTTCAGATTTATCGGTGCTCACACCAGGACATTTTTTGCTTTTAGAACCTGTAACTTTTGTTCCTACTTCTGATTTAACTAATTTAAATATAAATCGTTTGAGTCGATGGCAATTGCTGCAACGAATGAGCCAAGATTTTTGGAAGCGCTGGCACACCTAATATTTGCATAGTTTGCAACAACGTCTTAAATGGAATAAGATGGTTGATTCGATTAAACCAGGCAATATTGTTCTCATTAAAAATGATTGCGCGCCTCCATTACAGTGGCGATTAGGTCGCATAGTAGAGGTGCTTAAGGGAAAGGACGGAATTGGTCGGGTTTGTACCATAAAGACGACTTCTGGAACTTTTCAAAGGCCAATGGTCAAGTTATGTCCATTGCCATCAAATTAGTTAAGTAGTTAAAATAGTAAATATTTTGGTGGGCGGAATGTTCCGTACACGCATTTTTTATTTTTGTTTATTTTTGAATTAAGTGGTTTTAAATCAATTATAGTTTTTTTTGTTATATTAATCAACTGCAAATAAGTCCTCTTTGATTAATTTTATTCGCGTATTGTTGGCCGCGACTGTACATAGTGGGTCCGATGCGAAACATGCCTCCCGGCAACGAAAAGGGCCAAAATCAGTACCGTACAAATAGTTCGATCGACAAGTACTCAATTTCCACGCGATTTTATTCGCATCGTCTCGTCCTCGGTACCATTAATCGAATTGTGCCGTGTCGACAATTGAAGTAGATTGCACCTAGGGTTCCAGCACAGCCACTTTGGGTAAGTTCGTTTGGACCCCTATTTCGTTTCGATTCATCTTTTAAAATATACAGTCCACTTTTAGCATTTTATAACATTTAGGTAGTATTACATCCAGAGCAGACAATATATTTGCTTTATTTTTCTAGCATATTGCTGTTTTAATTTAATAAATATAGGTAAAAATATTTATTTTAGGAATTTTATTACTTACTGCTGTTTATTACCCATCTATTCTTTTTAAAGCCAAATTATTAAAATAATTTTATGTTTGTGTATTTATAATATGTATCAATTAACAAAATTACCCCAAAAAATGCTTCTTGTTTCTTAGGTTAAGGCGTGTCTAAAGCTATGACATGCGGTAGTAAAAAACAGTTAGAGATCCGCGATTCCGATGCCTCGTTCGAAATCCAAGTCAAATGTAGTCCAGGGTGTAAAATTTAATCTAGAAATTTTGCATCGCAATGAAAATATGTTTTTTACATGCACGCTAAAGTGAGTTTCTAGTCAAGCATTTATAGGGTTAGGAGTAGCTCAAGGGCGTTTTCACACTGTTTTCGTGATAAAAAATTCACAATAAATACCATTTTTAATGTTAAACGTTTTGGAGCAGACCATGCTCTAAGGCGCAGAAAATTTTTCATTACTAGAAAGCTACTCAGATTACTCATTACAACCTTCGAGCATATACTGCTAGAGGCAGTCTTGCAATTTGATCGTGCCAACAATGTGCCTAAGAGACAAATAATAATAAGAGTACAACATTTCTCTCTCGCTCTACATGCTGATTAGTTGGCGGGGAATGGTATATACAATGCTGACCAATCAGCATACCCAGCGGGATAGATACTCCATAGCAGTATAACTTTTCTCTCTTGCTCTACATGCTGAGTAGTCGACGTATTTTTTTTTAGTATTTTATCAACTCTAGAGGTAATACTACCTGAATGTTAAATGGACATTTTATAAGTCAGTAATAATGTCGATATTTAGATTTTAGAAAGTTAGGATGTTAGATGTTAGATCAATATTTGTTACTATAAAAAGTACAGATGTCGTAAGTAGTAAAGTGGAAAACTGTTGAAGAAGATTATTAAATAAAAGTTTTGCTTGTTCTGTTAAAAGTAAAAAACGTCTAATTTAATTAAAAGTAAAAAATCAAGGCAGCTATTGCATCACTGACTTTATCAATAAAATGTAATAAGCATGAGTTATATTAAAGAACCTGTTAAAAAACCAAATTTATCGAAATTCTGCAATATTGGTCATTTGAGCTATCTTTCGTACTGTTTGTTTTTAAAGAAAATAAATAAACTTACTTTGTTAAAGTGCCAAACCTTTTTTTATATTCTGTGCAAGGTAATTATTTCTTATATGATTAATGAATTTTTAAAGCAAAAAGCCAAACTAAATTATTTATTGTCATCCAGTTGCCTTGAAATGTGCTACGTTGACAAGCTTTTTTTATTTTTCATTCTTTGTTAAATTAAACCCATTGTTAAGTCCATTGCTAACTTTAACAACGCGATCGTCACTTGGCCGTTAATGTTTTATTAAAAGGTGCTTCTAACATGCCGGGCTCGTAAAAATGGAGGTTCTTTTATAAGGTTTGTACTGACAAAGCGCGTCGCGTTCCAATATTGTAATTTTTTGCACGAATAAAATTGATTATGCAAGTTAATTACATAATTAAACAGAAACTACAAATATTTTTTGTCATCGTTTGACATCAAATTGACCACACATGTACACGCTTCCAAGCGAAATATTTGTTTTGTAACCAATAATACTTGGGAGCGCCTTAAGTTAATTAAAACTTAGTCAAATTAACTAAGTAATACACCATTATAAATTGGGTCCGTTTTAGGAAAAATATACGTTAAAATTAGAAAATGATGATCTGCAAATTATCTTTTATGCAAAAATATGTTAACGGCCCGACGGTTCCCAAAATACGATAAAGTATTCACAAAATTACCAATTAAATTTCTTTGTGATACCCTATCGGTATCTCGGAGAGAAAATGAAAATGAGCTTGGCAAAAAGATATCGCGTCGGGAAATTAGGTTTTAAAAGTAAGAAAATAAATGCCGGGCCTATTGCGCCCAAACCTTGTCGTAAGCTAAAATTTTGGCCAGTAATTCTCAAACCTTTTACCTTTACAGAAAGACGATGTTTAAAGTTAAACGCTTTTACCTGTTTAGCAGATTTAATCTTGATTAATGGCATGCTACAAACAGACCCCAAAAAATGCAAATAACACTTAGCGAGATTTTTCTTTAGGTAAGGGTAAGGTTTTTACAAGAACATATTATTAAAACTATTACTAAAAAAGGTTTATTGGTTAATATAAGGTAATCACTAGTTTACAAGACGATGGAATAAAACAGTAAACTGTAACCTTTTCAGGGAGTTATTGAACTACTCTGACAGAGATACAACTAAACATTACTTGGCAATACCTAGGGCGAGCCTAATACTGGACATTTTTAACTGTAAAAACACCTCTTTAAAATGGGTATAAATGACACACCTCTGTGTAGAGGTTGTGAACAGGAAGACGAGACAATCAAGCACATCCTCTGTGACTGCCCTGCACTCTCGTCCAAGAGAAGATCTATGCAGTGATGTTTATCACCCCCCTCACTTTCAGATAATATAAGGTGACTAAGTTAAAACAAATATTTTCAAAATCTTTATGACGGCCAATAAAGGCTTTTATAAAGCCTAAGTACTACGGATCGTGGGTGCTGGGTTTTTAGGTGTTTAACCAATTTTATGCCCCCGTTTCGTCAATGCTGTTTAAGCACTGAAACATGTATTTTACGTCACCTTTTAGACAATTTGGTAGTGCCACCATGGACCTTACACAAATACACTACCTCTGAACTACCCAAAATTATGTCTGGGTAATGTCAGCCAGAGGGAAACTACAGTTAAACTTGGGTTTTGAACCACTCCGAATGTTACACGGAGTCCACTGGGGGTAACCAGTCCAATTACTAACCGTTCCCAACGTGGTCTTACTTCGCTAATTTTAGGGCAAGCGGTTTTTTGACTCGGCAAAGGCGATTGGCATATATATGTCTCTCCAGCCCCGAGAATAAAAAATGGGTCACCTGCGTGCTGGGCAGGGCCACTGACCACTAAGTCACCAAAAGAGGCTTAATGTTAAAAATAAATTCGCACTTAAAGGTCCAAGTTTTGCATGCTATACAAGTGCAATTTAAAAATGCGGCTTCGTTGAACTTTAACGTCTTTTTTAAACAGCACTATTTTGACTTATTTATTACACCATGATAATACACATAGGGAATGAAAAATTAATATTTCACTCATATAATCACAAAATATATTTTTTTAATTTCCATATAAAATATACTACAGTTATGGCCGACTTAACATAAAAATAAGCGAGAAAGAATACATTCGCAAGAGATGATACGTAGCCTTTTGACGTTTCTATGCTTGAATAAGAAATGTTGCCAGATGATTTTCTGATAATTTGTTATTATTAAAGGTTGTATTTTTTTTCGTTTGGCGGAAATGAACTTGGTAAAAAAACCGTATTTATTTCTTTCAATTAGTACATATTAGCGTTCAGCGGGTATATTATAAAGTTATGAAAAATGAGTATTGAAATTAAAAATATATTTGTTTTAAATTGAATAATAAATAAAGATGACAAAGATTTCGTAATTTGGCTACAAACGAAGAACAATTTTTTTTAAATATATAATTTTCTTGATTTTTCTCATTTTTACGAAAAATGGAAAATTTACAATTTAACAAGAAAAAACTAACCAGAACCAACAATCAATTACTTTCAAACAATTACCTTGGTCTGGTTAGTACTGGTTAGTTCTGGTTAGGTTTTCCTTGTTTTCTTTTTTATCTTGGGACAGTCCACAAAGGCTATGCCTAAGTACTAACGTACGTGTGTCTTAAGTTGGTGAAGGATTTTGTCCGGGCTAAACTTTTGGAGATTGGGAGGAGAAGGAAAACTTCTGGGGCTGCAGGTTCCATAGACTTGACACTCTAGGGATGAGAACGAAGAAAGCGGGAAGTTCGGGGCCTCTCTAACTGAACTGTAAAGGATGCATAAAAGTTACTACGTGTTGCTCTGTTGGGAGCTGCCAGAAGAATTATACTGGCCAACTCCTTTAGAGAAGCCGTAAAATACCTATAGAAGAGCGACAGATCTCCTACAGCTCGACGGTGGGCAAGAAGAGGAAGCTTTCTGTAGCGCTGGATCATTAATAAGACGAACGGCTCTTCTGAATGGAGTCAGAATGCTAAGTGTTGTAGGGGACGCCATTCCCCAGACATGAGAACAATATTCTAAAGAGGGTCTGATTTGGGATACATACAGAGTGTACAGATCGTGAAGAAGAGAAATATTTTCTGGCTCGGAAGAGAAATCAATTTTTTTGAAGCTGCCGAAGCTATGGATAAAATGTGTTTGTGCCAGATGAGGTTATTCTCAAAAGTATCGCCGACAAGATTAAACGACTCTTTGTTTTGCAGTATTTGGCCGCTCATATGTAAGGGATGAGCATTTGCAGACTTTTTCGCGACAGCGAACACTTATTTCTTTCTAGGCATTAAACTGAACAAGATTTTTGACGTCCCAATCCAAGATAAGTTTGAGTCTTGTGAAAGGATATCTGCATTGACCTGCGCTTGTTTTCAGAAATCAGGATTACACGGTGGCTTAAGAAATTAATTACTAGAGTGGAGCGTACTATCGTCAGCAAAACTATGAATGGGATTGATTTTGGAAGAGAAGATCGTTAATGTGTAGAAGAAACAGCGTTGCCAGCACTGACCCTGGGGCACCCCAGCATTAATTTGGTAGATAGGAATGACCATCTACACTAACATATACGTCGAAACTGGAAAGCCAGAGCAAAGCTTAGTGAGAAGACCGTAAGAAGGAAGTTTGTTAAGAAGCCCATCATGCGGACCTGTTCCAACTTTTTTAAACTTTGAAAGGCCGTATTTCGAAAACAATTAACTTTGACTCCCTATGTTCTTGGCTTTTTCAGACTTATTTTGACTCCTCTATCGCCCATTAAAATCATGAGCATCATACTTTAACCTGTATAATTTTCTTGATTTTTCTCATTTTTTCGAAAAAAGAAAATTTATAATTTAAAAGAAAACCCCAGAACCAACAATCAATTACTTTCAAACAATTCCTTGGTCTGGTTAGTACTGGTTAGTTCTGGATAGGTTTTCCTTGTTTTTTTTTCTTGGGACAGTCCACGAAGGTTGATGCCTAAGTATAACGTCGGTGTCTTCGGTGGTGGAGGGATTTTTTTCACACGGGACTTAAATTTTTGGAGATTGGGAGGAGAAGGAAAATTTGGGGCTGCAGGTTTCATAGACTTGACCTCTAGGGATGAAGGAACGAAGAAAGCGGGAAGTTCGGGGCCTTTCTAACTGAACTGTAAAAGGATGCATAAAAATTGCACTACGTGTTGCTCTGTTGGGAGCTGCCAGAGAGGAATTATACTGGCCAACCCTCTGAGCAGAACCCGTGAAAATACCTATAGAAGAGCGACAGATCTCCTACAGCTCGACGGTGGGCAAGAAGAGGAAGCCTTCTGTGAGCGCTGGATCATTAATAAGACGAACGGCTCTTCTTTGAATGGGTCCAGAATGCTAAGTGTTGTAGGGGACGCCATTCCCAGACATGAGAACAATATTCTAAAGAGGGTCTGATTTGGGATACATACAGAGGTACAGATTGAAGAAGAGAAATTTTTCTGGCTCGGAAGAGAAATCCAATTTTTTTTAAGCTGCCGAAGCTTGGATAAAATGTTTGTGCCAGATGAGGTTATTCTCAAAGTAACGCCGACAAGATTAAACGACTCTTTGTTTTGCAGTACTTGGCCGCTCATATGTAAGGGATGAGCATTTGCAGACTTTTTTCGCGACAGCGAACATGACTGTGTTTTCTAGGCATTAAACTGAACAAGATTTTTGACGTCCCAATCCAAGATAAGTTTGAGGTCTTGTGAGAGATATCTGCATTGACCCGCGCTTGTTTTCGAAATCAGGATTACACGGTGGCTTAAGAAATTGAATACTAGAGTGGAGCGTACTATCGTCAGCAAAACTATGAATGGGATTGATTGTGGAAGAGAGAAGATCGTTAATGTGTAGAAGAAACAGCGTGGGTGCCAGCACTGACCCCTGGGGCACCCCAGCATTAATTTGGTAGAAGCTGGAGGAATGACCATCTACACTAACTGATATACGTCGAAACTGGAAAGCCAAGAGCAAAGCTTAGGTGGAAGACCGTAAGAAGGAAGTTTGTTAAGAAGCCCATCATGCGGGACCTGATCGAAGGCTTTGGATATGTCAAGAGCAACGATCTGGGATTCACCAAGAAACTCAAGGGACTTGTTCCAGTTGTGTGAGACAAAGGAAAGAAGATCAGCTGTGGATCTACTGTGACGGAATCCATATTGTCTATCATGTAAGATCTTATGTTTTTCCAGAAACTTTAAGATTTGGGAATTAATGAATTTTTCCATTACTTTGCAAACAACTGAAAGAAGAGATATAGGTCTATAGTTGGAAGGGAGACTTTTGGATCCTTTTTTGGGGACAGGTAGCACACGTGCAGCTTTCCAACTCTCCGGGAAAATGCCCGTGTCGTAAGAGATTCGAAAAAGGCGAGTTAAGATGGGTGCAAGCTCGGGAGCACATTTTTTTAAGACGATTGCTGGTATGCCATCCAGCCCAGACGATTTTTTAGTATTAAGAGAAGAAAGAATACGCTTGATCTGTTTAACTTTAAAAATTATATCGGACATTTTATGAGAAACGGGGACAACTGTTGGAAGGGGAAGATTAATAGGAGGATCAAGCGTAGAATTGGCCGCAAATTGTTTGGCAAATAGTTCGGCTTTTCCTTTGGAGGTAGAGACAATTTCATCTTCAGAGATTAGGGGTGGAAAAGAATTTGTGCAAAAGTTCTGACTAATATTTTTGGCAAAGGACCAGAAAGCTTTACTGCCATTTGAGCAAGAGAGAACTTTATCTTTTATTCGATTGTTAAAACGGTCTTTTGCTTCTGAGATAGTCTGATTATACTGATTTCTCGCTTCGATGCTAGCCTGTCGATTTTCGGGGCTGGGGTTTTGAAGAAACTTTTTGTGGGCTTGAATTTTAAAAAGTCTGGCTTTGTCACAGGATTTAGAAAACCACGGTTTGTGATTTGAAGTTATGGGGTTCTTTTTAGTGTGGGGAATATAGGTCTCAATGCCTAGTTGAATTGTTTCGGTAATTTGTTTACATATTCCGGATGGATCGAAAGTAGAAAAGCAGGTAGGATCCCAAGGGTAGCTGGCAAAGAAATCTCTCAGACCATCCCAGTCGGCCGAATTGTAGTGCCAGACGGTTCGTGGCGGCATGCTTTCAGTTGTCTCAAAATGAGTGGAGTAAGATACGGTGACCAAACCATGGTCAGAGCGACCAAGGGGAGCAGTTACTGATGCTTGATACAGTTCGGGGGTGGAAGTAAGAAAGAGATCTAGGGTGTTAGAATTATGGGTGGGAACCCTAGGAAAGTAGGTAGGTTCCATAATTAGATTGGTGAGCGAGTTGCTGATTGCGAAATTTTCTGCTGCTCTGCCTTGTGTATCAGTTTTTGTGGATCCTAGCCAATCCTTATTATGAACATTAAAATCCCCGAGAACGATTACTTTGGCCAATGGAAACTGGGAAATAATATTGTCGATCTTTATTGAAAGAAAATCAAAGAGCTCGTTGTAGGAATTGTCGGACGGGGACCGGTATATACAGCAGATAAATTTGGTAGAAGATCTGAAAGAAAGTTTAAGCCAAAGAATATCAGGCCTACCCGATTCGAGGTTAGAAACCCTAGCACAAGCCAGGTCGTTGCGAACGTAAGCACAAACGCCGCCATGGGGTCGAAAAGATGAAATGAGTTCATAACCTGGGAAAAGGAGGTGGTTGGTTGCTGTTTTAGGACTTACTTGGGTTTCGATGAGAAATAGTATGTGGGGTTTGGAGGATTGAAGATAATGGTGAACAGAGTTTACGTTGGAGTTAAGCCCACATATATTTGTGAAGGATATCAGACTTTTCGATGGTGGCCCCACAAGACGAGTTTTGAATTTGTGTATTACTATTTAATCCATAATGCTTTAAGGGCAAATTAAAATATTTTTTTTTATTCGACACCGTCGCAATATATAGCCTTTTACTACAAAAATACATTTTTTTATTTTTTCTTTTTAAAATTTACTAAACAAAATGTGTTGTTTTTATCTGTAATTTTTATTATTTTTTTTTATCGACAAAGGCTAAACAACAACGGACCCTAAAAATGCTTACCTAGTTTTCATTCAACATATATTTTAACAAAACGTATTTTCTAATTTTATGTTTCTTTACATGGGGCAAAAATACATAAACAATTATTAAAAATTAAATATTTTTCCTTCCCAGTAAAATTAACTAAAATTCCACCTTTATATTTAAAATAAGTATAATTTATAGCAAGTGAAGAACCATATACACATATAGACTGCTATGGCAGCAGAGGCGGCGATCCCAGAATATTTTAAGACAATTTGTGCAGTGCACAAAGATTGGCTCATAAACTAGTCATATTGTGTGAGGTCGCCTTTAATCCACTTTTCTGGATATATTTTTTCAGAGTCAGGTGACGTGAAATTTTAAAGGCAAACAAGTGTAAATTTTAGGTGTCTGTTTTAATTTAAATAAAGTTTCCACAATAAACTGGTTACAATAAACAAGTAAAAAAATCGGCTAAACATTTCTGTTAACAGTTTAAAACTTAATAAATAAATGGAAATTATTTTAAAATTACCGCGTTGAAAATCACCTTCCAGTTAGATCAGTGAAATTAAGCAACGGCGGGCACGGTTGGATGGGTGACCCTTAGTAAACACCATTTAGTGGGTGTGGTCCGGAACCCACGTTAAATTGTAGGTCCGGCCAGGATGTTATAACCTAGACGTTAATGGGGGGATTGTAGTTTAGAAATATCGTGAAATTCAATTTGTGCATGTTTCGGTGCTTATACAACGTTGACATAACGGGGGAATAAAAGAGATTAAACATCTTATATAAAACATCTTCTTACATAAGCCTCCGTGGACTGCCATAAAATATTTTAAAAAATACAAACCCGAGCACATGTTAAGAATTTAAGAATTTTGTAATAATTAAGTAAAGGTATATAGTAGTCTAAGAGCCGATGAGAGATCGTTCTTCACCCTCAACGCGTTTTATATTTAATTATCTTTATTCTCAAATTATAATAGTCACTTATAAAAACTTACCTGTTTGCACCTGCTTGCCAGATAGTCTTGACTAAAAATGAGCGGGCAAGACCAGCTAGGCATGTTTTGTACGGTTTAAAATTTCGATCTATACAAAATTTATTTGGTTATCACGTATTCAAAGTTTAAAAAAAACCGTTTACTGACGTTTATCTTAAATTTATTTAAAGTAAAGTAATATAATGTGATTTTTTATATTTTCCAATTACGTATTTTTAGGCAATTCTAACTAAAATATACAACCGGTGACCTTGACCAAATTTTTATGAAATATAATCAGGACCCTAACATACTACAATTTAAAAAAAAATCACTGATGCCAGTTTTTTATATACTTTATTTTAAATTACATTTTCAATGTAATTAGTGAGGTATCCTTTAGAATTATTATTTTATAAATTAAAGTACAATATATGGCTAGCCTTTAAGCTACATATTTTTCCTACCATTAAACCCCAAAAACCTCTCTAACCGTAATGGATTACTTAACATCTCTTAACATAAAATGAGTTGAAATATTTTCGCTATTATATATTCACTTCATAAACATAATTATATTTTCGCCTAGATTTCTGCTTTTACAGGGTTATGTTGCTACAGTGCTACAGTTTGCTTTTACGCAATGACAAGTCATTAATTTTGCTTTGATTAGCAAATTCATGCATAATCATGTACCTAGTTGAAGTTGCCATAGATAATTATTCGCTTCACTTTGATAAATAATTTATCTGGTTTAAATCTGAAAGCTTCAAAATACAGAAACCTTAATTTATTAGGGAAATATTCAGAGTATTTTTTTTACTTGATAAAATTAAATTATTTTTAAATAACTAAAGAAACTTAACTTATTTTTATTTCAGTAATTTCTAATAAATATAATATTAATTTGTCATTTACAGTTATAGAAAAAAAAATGTGTTTATTGTTTAATCAGAAAAATAGAAAAAGTGCTTTAAGCCTAAATGTTTTATTGTATGTCTTAATTTAATTGAATGCCATGTTCTCTTATTTGCCCCTTGAACAATGGATTCTTTTGTTTCCCTTTTCAATGTCTTAAATATTATTTATGATAAGACCGATAAGGCACACACCCTTTTTTTACTTTGTTCCCAAAAACATTTGGGCTGCATGGTATTCCGGTAATATCGCAAATATCAAGCCCGTTAGCTTACCCTTATCCTAATTTGCTTTTCTTTAAAATCTTATAACAAAAGCGTTTTTTTTTTCAATTACCTGCAAGGCTGTCTGTGTTTAATCTACCTTCGAAAAAAAATAAAAAATTGTTTTTTTAGCTGCAGACGTCATAGTGGTTTCAAAATAATAAAAAAAATAGAAATATATGATAAAAAGTACGGACCTATACCAAATATTTTTTTCTTCTGCTTAATTTACTAGTTTTCTTTTTTAATAATGTATATTATTTATAGTAGCTGATCATGTTTTCCGCTTTCACCAAATTTATGCTGATATAACTTGGAGCTCGCTACTGGTACCAACCCTATTTATTTTGTATATTAACGATTATCTACAGTAATACAGATATCTTTTTATAGGAAATTTATATTTCCTATTGAATAGGACCACCCAAAATAATGTTTAGTTTCCAAATACACAATTCTATTCCCTATCGCGCATCAGATTTACCGATTCCCATCCTTTACTATAAGAGGCCAGATTTTACAAAACCTTTTCTTTTTGTAAAGGATAACCCTAAATGACATAATTACTTGATGGCAGCTGCTGAAATTATTTTTGTAGCCACAAAGTTTTTAACCCTTTCACATAAAATATTGTAATTATGTCTAGGAAATGGCTTCTCTTACAATACCAAAAATATGTTTGACATCATTCCTTGTCTAAAAGTTACCATGAAATGGAATATCTGCCTCTCTTTGTGCTTGGGCAGTGTTGACGGAACTACGGAACTTAGTCTTTATGGACGGTCATAAAAATTCTAAAAAATGGCACAAGACAGACAAGAAAACCTAAATTTTTTTTAGATATATCTTTATCGCTTATACTCTATAGGCAAACCCAATATCCCTTGTTCAAAAAGCTCTTAATAACGCAGTACCAAGTGACACTGGCATTAATTTCCTAACACTTCATCTAAGAAGCACTAATTGATAATTTTGTTTGTTTTTCATTTATCCATCTATCTGGGGAGGTTTTTTCATTAACTTTATACCCTTAAATTTAAATCTCAGACACCCATGCTAACTTTGTGATTGGTCTCCAGATGAAAAGGAAAAAATGTGCTAGGTAGGTAGGTAGGTAGGTTTAAAGTGAGTGGGTATAACACCCTTTCACCGCGACCGATCGGTCTATTGTGGCTCACACCCTTTTATATTTCTCCCACCAGGTCCAGACTTCTAATAAATCTGATGATCCTGTTGGGAGAGAGATCTTTTACCTCCCCCGGCAACAAGGTGTCATCAAAAAATGTGGTAAGTTAAATTAAAAAATCATTGTACCCCTATTAAAAAAAAATAGTTGGGGAAGCTCTTTAAATAAAAAACTTTTAAAAGAATGTAAGCCTGTGACAGGCCTATAACACTAATAATTAATTGAGACTACAATATTTTCTGATGCCTGTATATGAATAGTGGGCTAAACATCCCAATACCAGACACCCATGGTATTTTATTCTTAGACTACAAGCCTTTATGGGATATTCTTTACATTTACCAATTTTTTTTAGTATTTAATAACAACAACTTTTGGTTTACTTAGAGCTCCCTTTAATACAAAAAAACAATTGATTTATTTTGAATAGTTGCATTATAGGAGCTATTTTAAAAACTCACTTTTCAATTTTATTACTGAATCTGGGTTTAAAATTAAAATATTGTGACAAAGTAAACAGCGGTTTTCACCCCTGAAGGCTATGTATACTGTCACTTTACCATTTGTGGTCAGTATACTGCAGAGCACTATGAGACTAAACTGGCATCTGTACTGTATGGGGCCTTATAATATTTGGAAAACATGGAGTCGGTGAACTATAAAAGTACTTTATTACTCGCAGCACCCAGTATAAAGCACATTATTGTGAAAACATCTAATATGTCTTTTTTGGTGCAAATCCCTCTTTTATTTTTAATACTATGCCAATACAAGTAATTGTATTACACTTGATAAAAAACAAAACTTATTCTTCATAAATTTAAATTCGGAATCGGTTTATCTACTGAATTTTTTGATATTTATTATTTTATCTACTTGGATATTATCTTTTTATCGCCTTTAGACTGATATTATAAAGTATTTGTAGCAAAAAAATATTATCAAGAGTGACTTTAAAACTGCTACCAGTTTAAAAATAAAACTCCATTAAATAGTGCTAAAATAACATTGCTTTGCGTTCTGAAGCCCTTTTGAAGCTTAATTCTTTCTAACTTTGCGCTGCTAAAAACGACTTTTTATTCTACATAATCCAAACAAGGTAGCAGACTTTATGTCTGTAGTAATGTAAAATAATTTAATTTTATAAAACATTAAAATTTTTAAATAACATCTTTAAACGTTTTTGGAATAGGTAGATTAATTCTTTATAATATAATATATAGTACATTTTCTCGAAAATGTAAAATAAACATCTATATTCTATGGAGAGGCCAATTAGTTTTGGTATCTATATTAACTTTTTTATTATTGCTAGACCGAATACTTAATTAAAAATGTTAAAAAATATTTGTAAAAATATGCTTAGAAACAAAGCATCTTATAACAAAGCTTGTCAGGACTATAAAAATGTTTTATAGTTAAAAGTTTTCTTTGGTGGTTCTTATTGCAGTAAAACTAAGGTCAGCTCATTAAAGTAAAGAAAAATAAATAAAAACTTACTTTTAATTAACTAGCCATATTTTTATTTTTTTGCAAAAACAATTCCTTTCTTTGAACGTAGTAGATATTTATTATTTTATTATTTTTCAACTTTTCTTGTAACAAGTACAAAAGCAATAAAGTTAAAGAAGCATAAAGAAACCATAAAACTTTTATTTATTAATTTCAGGTCGTTGGAAAAAACATTGATAAATATTTCGCGAAAATGTTTTTACGAGGTCGATTGTGTCAGTTTTATATTTCTATAATAATAAAGTTGGCCTTATTTTATTATTATTTTAAATTATTAAAAAGTTTAATAATAATCAGCTTGCAATGTAAATGCTACCTGTTTAGGCACTTTACGGGTTTAACAGGTTTAGTGAGAGTATTAAATTTCTGTTTGTGGTCTTTTTTTAACTAAGTATTAAAGAATTAAAAATTAAGTATCTGTGGGTCATATTTGGTCATTGTGAGCGTAGCCTATTGAATGCCTCATACTGGCTTCATAGGTGTACAATAGTTTCTTACTTATAGTTCTGATTGATTTCCAGGTAAACAATATTATAGTAACAGAATCGCAACTATCCCAAAAACATTTCGCTTATGGCCTTTATGCTTTTGGCAATAACTAAACAGGGAATTTTTTACTTAGCTTTTTTCTTGTATTTGTGGCCATAAGATTTTATAACAATTTACAATGAACAATATTTTTTACGATACCAGAAAAGAGGTTCCTAAAATACTGAAACATGAGGTTCTTTAAAAATAACATATCAAAATTATTATATCCAGATACCTTATATAAATAAGGGCTTTGGCACTGAAATATAAACGTTATTTTAATATCTTATTAATAATGCGTTATAACCAACAATTGCTATATTCTACATTGATTAAAACTTTTTTATAAATTATTTTTTTATTCATATACTAAAAAAAATAAATACAAATTTTAAAGAATTTATAATAGTCAAACGGCCCTGAATGTGATTGGTTTAGGCAAATTATTTTGTGACTAGGTAAAAGCTTAACCAGAAAAAAAATAGGCAGCAAAAATAAACTACTAAATTTATGGGTATTGAAATATGTTCTACACATAGGGTAAAAAGAATGTTAACAAGACTGAAAATAGAACTCACATATAAATTCTTGGTTACGTAACTCTTCTATAATACTTACCTAAGAGCAAGTATTAAAACAAATAACAACCAAAAATCTTAACTGTAGATATCACAGGTACAAAAATTATTGTTGTTAGTTTAATAAAAAGACACGACTTCTAAACTCCTTGAAAGTGATAGTTGATTGCCCCTATTAAGTCATTCAAAAAAGTAAAATTGCAGGTCAAGTATCGCATCAATGTTAAGCACCTACAGGACTGTGAAAAATTTTTAAAAAATGTAGTATAAAAGATCTTTAGAAAGCCACCACTTTCTGATTTAGCAGTTTTTAACTGCTTATGACCCTTTTATTTATGATCGCGGTGTTAAGCAAAATTCTAACAATGGTTCTCTAATACCCAATCTAAGCGAGATAATTAATAAATAATTTTTTTTATTATTTAACCTAACCAAAACTGTTACTTAGTTATTAATTTAACCTTAGGAAAACGACCAAACTATAAATTTTATTTTTGGATTTCCTTTCACTAGAATGAGACAAAGTACTGGATAAGACAATAAAATCTCTCTGATCTGAAAAATTAAGCCGTTAAACTACTGCAAAGATACAAAGAAGGCAACTCAGTTTTAAAAACGTTTATTAAAAACCAGAGTCCTGTATTTCTGCTATAATATACTAATTATTATATTTTTCCACCATTTTAACAGTTATCGTTAAAAAATATTAAAGCAATTTACTGAATAGATCAAATCCGACAATTGAAAGAAAATATAGCAAGCAAACAGTAAGCAACAGTCGAGTTTGTCTCTGAGAAAAGTTCATAGCTATAAAGCAATGTTTTTTAGATTTTGTATCACTACTGGATAGACAAAATAAGGTGTAACAAAATTTAAAAAACATTGCTTTATAGTTATGAAGTTTTCTCAGAGACAAACGCGACTGCATACCTGCTAAATGCCTAGCAGTAACAATAATTTCAGTGTTTGACTTATTCTAATTTTTCTGAAATCCATTACTATTTCTTTTTCTTTAAAAGAAATTATGAAGTTAAAATAAATTTAAACGTAATAATAAAATGGTTTATGCTCTTTAAAAGTAATAGTGTTTATACGAAAAAAAATTTTAAAGCACTTAATAAGTAGACCTATCCCAAAAAAATATATTTTTGTTTTTGTATTGCTGCGGTATTTGGTTACTTAACACGTATTTTTTATATTTAATAAAATTATTATTATTAAAATTTAAACATTTGTTTATACCATTTTCACTCTTAATTATTTACAAAATTTGCTATTTCATGTACAGGGATACTCTTAAACCATTAAAAGGGCTTGTATTAAAATATACATTTTTTCAATTTAAAATCTTCCTTAACCAAAATAAAATTAATAATATTGAAAGTAGTCTAACTGATTATCTAATGCTTTTAATTATGTGCATAACCATGCCTAAAAACTCTTTTAAGGCTTTATTAATGACCAGTCAATTATACATTAAAATATAATAATTAAATAAATGAAAAAATCAACCTAAAAAGTTACACGTTGCGGTGCCTTTTTTATAGCAAAGCAGTTAACATGATTAAAAATATTTTTTATATTAGGTAAAAAACAAAAGTGTATTTTTTGTTTAAATGCGTAATCAAAACTGTATGCTAATAACTGCATTTCAAAATTCAACAAATTGTGAAAAGTTGCGTATGCTTTTAAATATGTGGGAATCATATATTCCCAAATAATATCTGAAAAAATATATTATTTTAAATCATGGTTTATAAAATTACCCTATAAAATTTTTAAAAAATGACAGTACCAAAAAAAGATTAAATTTTTTTTTTGTCAATAATTTTTTTAACAATAAGAGTTTGTGGGTTATGTTTTTTAAATTTTAATTATTGCCCTAGTATTATTTACCAATACAGGTTAAATAAAAAGTATAATAACTTTATGAAAATTGTAATGAATTGGAGTTAGGCAAAAACAATACTTTTACTAACCGACATAAAATATTAAATAAGTAATAATTATAGGTAAATTTATTGGTATATATGCTACCGACCAAACCCGATTCAGGCCAAACTAGATTATTCCAGTCCAAATCCGAATTAAAGTTGAAATTTTACAATATTTTAATGATAAATATAGGTTTAGTTAGTTTTGATTGGTTTTAGTTAGGTTTTACATTTATCATTAAACATTTAATGTTAAATTCTATATAATTCGGATTTGGTCAAATTGTGAAATTTTATAAGTTACCAGCCAAACCAGATTTTAGGCCAAACCAGTTTGTCCTAAAATCTGGTTTGGCTGGTAACTTATAAAATTTCACAATTTTTTATTATTTGGCACAATTATATAACTACCCAAATGATATAAAATAGTAGAGTATATATTAAACCAAAAATAACATATAAAGCGTTCTAAGATTACCTCAATAAAACTGTATATTTTTACTTTAATATAAAAAATAAGATTTAGAAGAAGAAGTAAATGTAGCACCTTTTTGCACCTTTATTGCCAAAAAAGAGTTTCTAAATACTTAAAATAGAGTAACGTTAGTTTTAACAGCAAAAAATACCTCTTCTAGGTACGTTTTTAACTAATATCATATAATTTCTAAAAGACAAATTTAAATATTTAATACATAAAAACGCCTTGTACATTCTAAAGACAAAACTTCCTTTTGTATTATTATAAAGTTTTTAACAGAGAATATAATTAATGTGCCTACTGCATGCAAAGTTTCCTTTGAAATTTCATAATTTAACTGGTTAACTTCTCAACCACATATTCCGCGAAAAGGTCTTGGAAAGCAATCCCGTATTAGAATATCCTATTTGCATTGTTTGGTGTAGAAGCTATTCAAACAGAAATTTCGAATATTTAAACAACTTCCCAGTAATACGAAAACAATACAGCTCATAGGATTTAGGTTAGGTAAATAGCAACTATTTGGATTTAATTTATGAGCGATTGCGAACAAGCTTAAATTAAAACATTCGCTGCAAGGTTCTAAGATACATGAAATATATTAGTTAACATAATTACAAGCCATTTCATGTGGTACCTTGCTTAAATCAACGTTTATTTCAAGTAACGGTTCTAGGTTTTCTTTGGCCTTATTTTTATTAGGATTTTTTTGTAAGTAGATTTATTCATTAGATTTTTTTAACCACGAAAATACGCCAAGGTTTTATAAAAACCTTTCAACAAAACGAATCTAAATACATTAAGAAAAAGAAATTATCTTGAAACATTTTTTTCTTTACAATTACTGACAGTTTAATACCAATATACAGCATATTAAGCAAGAAATCCAAAAACAATAAAAAAGTGTGTATCCTATTTAAAAATAAAAATTTGATTCTTAATTCTCGATAAAATGCTATTTTTTCCTGGGTTTTAAATTTTATACAGTGTAACCCAATAGTGCGTAAGATAATTGGAGGAACCAAAACTTTTAAGACATACTGTTTGTAAAGCGTACTTGGGTCCAATGTAGAACATATCTAGAACCGAAGTTTTAACTTTCAAATTTGCCGTTAAAAAATCTAAATCTATAGAAGAAAATAATTGAGTATCAAATGTTTTTTTTTTACTTTAAAATAGCATATCAAAAATGTTAAATATTGAAAAAAATTAACTTACCTTCTTATATAAGCAAAAACAAATTTTAAAATGATTAGAGAACTGTAATTTTCGTATATGTAGCTTTAAGCATGTTTTATATTCTAGTAAAAACATTAAAATTAAAAAAAAGCTGGTATAAGTAACTACTAAAGAAATTGAATAATATTACATTAGTGAAATAATGTTATTGACATTAATTAATCATACAAAAAGGTAAAATGGGCTGTTTTTTCACAGAGTATAAAAATTTCCAAAAGTATTTCCTTACCTATCAACCTTAATAATATAGAAAATTTGAATAGCCTACTTATATATATATATATATATATATATATATATAATATAAACTATATATAATATATATAACTGACTATACTTTAAGTAATAAAACTTTTATTGATAGCCAAATTGCTGTTATTCTGCAACTATGTAAAAGTTATAAAAAGTTTAATATCGCATTTAGTAATACCAACTTTTACTTTGCGCTGTATAGTTGTTCAGTTTAGTTTAGTGGTTCCTATTAAGAAGCATATTAAAATTCATCAGGCATCTACATTTATAATTGGAACAAAATTTTAATATTTTTTACAAAATGTTTGTCCGAGCCTTTAAATGACATTAACACCAACACTACTAAAAAGTTAGGAACACGCCAAAGAAACCCTAATAAAATAGGACCGCTTAGGACCTGGTCCTGGTGTATAGACACTGAGTGTGCTTAGTGATCCCTCTAAACTTGTAGATGGCCTGAAACAGAAAAAAAGAAAGACGTCCAAAACAAACCCAAAAAATCTAAATACTTATCTACGTTTCGGTGGAAATCTGGCACTGTTTTTAGGATAAAAATTTAGTATAAAAATTAACCAAAAATTAAATAATTAAAATGGGGTTCGTAAAATTTAAATTTAAATTAGTATTTAATTTTCAGTTGAGTTTATTCATTATTTTGTACACATACTTTTTGACAAACTGTACAATTGGATAAACATATTTTGATATTATTTTTTTTATCTTTATGACAGCGAAGGATATATATGATATATATATATATATATATATATATATATATATATATATATATATATATATATATATATATATATATATATATATATATATATATATATATATATATATATATATATATATATATATATATATATATATATATATATATATAGTATATATATATATATATTATATATATATAATATATAATATATATATATATATATATATAAACACCTAATACCAAAGTACCGCGAGTGCCTCGTTTTTCGGTGTTTAACAATTCCTTTCCAGTTCCGTCAACGTTGTCCAAGCAGTGAAACATGCAAATGTTGCATTTTACAGCACCTACCACCTAAAAATGTCTCTCCGGCTGGAAATCGAACCCGGATCGCCGGGGTGGCGAGTCGAAACTCTGACCTTTACGCTACTGGAGAGGGGGCATTTAGCTATTAAACCAATTTTTACTATTTCAAAAATAGCTAGAAATACTTTTTAAAACCTATTTGTATTAGATAATTTTAATATTATTTCTAAGTAATTCCTATTTTTGCAATACATAATAGATATATCCTTTAATATTTGGTACAAACGATTTCTTTAACTTTGTCAGGAATGTATTCTAACTCAAAAAATACTTTGAAGTAAAGTTAAAAGCAGCCAAAAATAAATTAAAATATTGCGTCTAACTTTGGGATACCCACAAATAAACTATAGAAAACACGAGCCACAATGCAGGCTCAAATAAAAAGGGAGGGTGAGAGAATAAAGAATTTAACCGTAAATCCTAGCTAATCCGTACATTTCTCAGTTATTTTGTGAACTTTTGAAGACAGAAGCAAAATATAGGACTTTTACCTTGCAGGATTGGACCAAAGGAAGGGTTTTTTTTAACATTTGAGGCTTTATAACTTCCATATACTTACTATTTTTTATTAACAAATATTATTAGAGTTCATAAAAATTGTTCTAGGGTTATTAGCAGAACACCACATTCTGTATTTGTATAATGTATCCCTTACGCATCCCGATTGACCTCGAAGGAGCGCCGGACGAGGTCGCTCTATAAATTTAAAAAGTAACTTAAAGAGTTTGGAAAAAAAGGTATTCTAGTAAAACACAATATACAAATTTTAATATATATGCTCTATTGTATCTACATTTGTTTATTGTGAAACATTTTTAATTATATAATTGAATAAAATAAAAACTGATTTTTAATGTTTTAAAATTTAGCTAAGTAATACTTGACAACTGTTACGTTTTAGCTTAAAAGTATTTTTCGAAATACGGCCTTTCAAAGTTAAAAAAAGTTGGCAACACCGCGCCTGTTTCATTGAAGCAAGTCTCAACTTCGAACGTTTTTTGTGTTTTTGTATGTTTACACTTTTTTAAGGAGATGTTCATTTAAGTACCAAGTATTCCACTAAGAGAGGTAGTCGGCTATATATCAGAAACTACTAATAGTATAACTTTCGGGAAAAAATTTTAGATAAAAGCGACCAAGAGAATTGCTGGAAATTATTTTAAGTCTGTGGATGCCGCTAGGGGCGTAGGGTTAACGTCAAAACATAAAAATATACATTTCTCAAAAAATATCAAATAAAGTGTATCAATAAATGGTACTATTTTTATCTTTAATGTTTTCTAAACAAAGAAGCTTCAGGTGTAATTTTTGTCAGTTCTAAATTAAAGTGGCGGGAAGGTTAAAGTTTAATTTAGAAAGTGCTAATAACTCCGATTGCTTTAACCGAATTTAGTGAACTTAGTCTCGTTTAGAAGAGCATTTTAAGCATTATTTTCAAGTGTATAAACTATTGCTACACTTATCTCTCAAACGCCGCTAGAGGGCGTCAAGGTAAAACTAACCTATTTTACGAATTTTTTGAAAAATTTAAATACAATGATATATACCTTTTCACATATTTAGATAGAGAAAATCCTAACAAAACGTGAAAACCGCAATTTAATATCTCATTTTAAACCGAATAATTCGCAAAAATATAAATACTACATAGAGACGTAACGCATTTAAGGACACGATGTTTTCTACTAGGCCGATTTTTTTAGGTAAAAATTAAATTTATACATTTTTACAAAATCTAATGACATACTACGTAATTTTGACTAATTTAAACCCATTTAACGATATTATACAACATTAGATAATTACCAACCTATAACTGTAATAATCCATCGAGCGTGGTCCTTATCAAGTTAGCTTTGAAAATAAAAGGATGCTAAAATGTCAAAAATCCAACAATTTTTATTTCAAAATATAATTTTTAGTGTTGTGCTATTGTGTTTTTAAAAGATGCCTTTATTGCTTGAAGAAGCAGTTGATATTATTGCTATTTATTTTGAGTATCTGCAAAATGCGACAATAGCTGCAAGGCTGTATGTATTGAGATATCCTTAGAGAGGCCGGTACGGCAGCGGCAGCAGAATGTTCACTTGTTTAGCAAATCGCTTTCGTACCACGAGAAGTCTTCTTCGCCCCTTACACAATCAACGTTTTTGCTTATGTAGAGTTTAATCCTCAAGCAACAAAGGCATTTTTAAAGAACACTAAAAATAATATTTTTAAAAAACACAATAGCACAACACTAAAAATAATATTTTGAGATAAAATTGTTGGATTTTTGACATTTCAGCATCCTTTTGTTTTCAAAGCTAACTTGATAAGGACCACGCTAAATGGATTATTACAGTTTTAGGTTGGCAATTATCTAATGTTGTCTAATATCGTTAAATGCGTTAAAATTAGTAAAAACCATGCAGTATGTCATTAGATTTGTAAAAATTTATAAATTTAATTTTTACCTAAAAAAATCGGCCTAGGTAGAAAACATTGTGTCGTTAAATGCGTTACGTCTCTATGTCGTATTTATATTTTTGCTAATATATTCGGTTTGAAAAGAGATATTAAATTGCGGTTTTCGCTATTTTGTTGGGATTTTTTTTCTTAAATGTAAAAGGGTATATATCATTGTATTTAAAATTTTCAAAAAATTTCGTAAAATAAGTTAGTTTTTACCTTGACGCCCTCTAGCGGCGTTTGTGAGATGAGTGTAGCAATAGTTTATACACCTGAAAATAATGCTTAAAATGCACTTCTAAATGAGATCAAGTTTACTAAATTCGGTGAAAGCAAACCGGAGTTATTAGCACTTTTCTAAATTAAATTTTAACCTTCCCCCACCACTTTAATTTTGAACTGACAAAAATTACACCTGAAGCTTCTTTGTTTAGAAAACATTAAAGAATAAAATAGTACCACTTATTGATACACTTTATTTGATATTTTTTTGAGAAATCCACACAGACTTGAAAATAATTTCCAGCAATTTCTCTTGGTCACTTTTATCTAAAAAAATTTTTCCCGATAGTTATACCATTAGTAGTTTCTGAGATATAGCCGACTACCTCTGTTAGTGGAACACCCGGTACATACAAATAATAAAAATTACTTCCTGCAATTTATTTTGACATTAAATTTAAATAAAAAGAATCAATTATTGTTTGGTTTTTATTTGTAATTAATTTGTAGTAAATAATTGTACTTACCACAAGAATAGGCTTAATTTTCATTTTAAGAACACAAATTATTATGTTTTAAAACAGCACTTTTTGTTTTGCTTAAAGAATAAGATTTCTCGGTCGCACACATTCCGTTTTCATCACTCTTTGGTACACTTGTAATACGTTTGTCTTGAATTTAAAACATATTGGCATTTTTTCCCGATTTAAAAACCAACAAAAATATCGTGGCCGGATCAGTGAGCTTCTTTGGACAACTGATTTTACGCACAAAAATAGCTCTGTTGCCAATTGTTTTTTAAATTTTTAACTGGGAGATTAGACGCTCCAAAGCTCGTCCCACAACTGCAAAATTTTAATTAAAAAATATTTTAGCTATAAAAGCTAAACTTCAAAATTTAAACATATACAAGAAACAGTTGGGAGAAGTTAAAAAGTTTTTTTATTTAGCAATTTTTGTTAAAGTTTAACCTAGGTAAACGAACACATCCCAACACAAAGTTATATTTTGTCTCTTATATAAAAATTGTTAATAGTATTTTACTTAAACGATATTTTCCTATAAAAATTATGTTTTTAGAAAGTATATTTAATTTTTAACAGATCATCTTTATGTTCTGTACAATTCGCAGTTACCAAAAAATAAAATTCGGACCTGTATTATAACTTCAGAGAACTAAACGACCAAGATTATCAACGGTTACGGAGGCCAAAATGTCTACAGTGGATAATTAATAGGACCAAGTGAAAATAACTGCCGTTTTCTTAACTTTTAGGAAAAGGAAGGCCCCTTTTACAATTAATTTGTGTTTTAAATTTAGGGTTTGCTAAGGCAGTTTGTAAGTCTATACAGGGTGCCACAGATTCGAGTGCATGCATGAGGATCTCGGAAACCGTAAGAGATACGAAGTCGGTTAAATTATGGCAAAGTTGCGCATTTAGGTGCCTAAACATCCGATTAGAAAGTTGTAAAATTCCCAGTACTTCCGGAGATATCCGGAAAAAACCGAAATTTTCTGATTTCGTTTTTATTTTTCTGACGTTATTTAAAGAGATATGAAAAACAAAACACTTCCCATGGCTCTTCTTAAGCTCTACAAAACAGCGTTGAGAGATTTTCCGTACGACGTTTCGTTTTCGTTAGACCATCATCAACTTTTTTTTTTTAAATACGGACCTGGGTTTTTTTATTTTATTTTTTGAACCTCTTATTATCCCAATTACAAAAATGTATAACACTTAATATTTATTAAAATATGGAACGCCCCTATAAGAATTATTGCGTTCCTTGTCTTCTCATTGTCTCTTATGGAAAATATGTTTATTTAACAGAAAAATATTAAGTGTTATACATCATTTAATTGGGATTAATTCTTCAAAAATGCAATAAAAATTGAGTGCCGCATTTAAAAAAGTAAAGTTGATGATGGTTAGAAAACGAAACGTCAGAAAATTTTCAACGCTGTTTTGTAAACTTAAGTAGCCATGAAAAGTGTCTTTTTTTTTTTCCATATCTCTTTAAATAAGTCGAAAAATAAAAACAAAATCAGCAAATTTCGGTTTTTTTCCCGGGTATCTCGGAAATACTCGAATTTTAACTTCCAATCGGCATGTTGTTAGACCTAAATGCCCAAATTTTCCATATTAACCGACTTCGTATCTCTTACGGTTTCCGAGATCTGCATGCCGAATCTGTGGACCCTCATAACTTCATATTCGTTTAATTAAATTATGTGTATTTAAAGTAACTAAATGAGCCAATCTTACCTTGTTGCTTAATTTTCTATGTAATAATGTGTTGGATTTGGATAATGAATGATAGAGCAGATGTTAAAATTTAAATTATAATAAGCATTTTTTTTAACTTTTATGACAGTTGTAAGATTTTAATAAAAATTCCTTCTTTATAAGAAGTCGTCAAAGGAGGTTACTTAGTTAAATATAGTTTTTCTGGTTTTTGGGATCAAGGCTAAAAAATTCTAAAAAATATATAATTCCATTTTGGTTTTTTTCAGAACAAGCAGAGCAAAGCCCCAATGCTTTGTTGAAAAAAAAAAAAAAAAATTTTTTTTTTTTTTAAAAAAAAAAATATAAATATATATATATATATATATATATATATATATATATATATATATATATATATATATATATATATATATATATATATATATATATATATTGTCAAGTCACACAAATGCGCAACTTTGCCTTAGTTAACCATCTTCGGGTCTCCTATATTTTCCAAGGTCTCAATGATTGGGGTCAATTTGAGTTACCCTGTAAATCAACACCGCTAAGTATAGATATAACTGGGTAATACCAGTGGTAAATACTTACGTGGAATATTTCGTGATTAATAAGAATACTGGCCCAATTTAGGTTTAAAGAAGAACAAAGACACAAGTTATCCTTGTCTTACACTTGGCCCTCTAATGGGGAAAAGCATGATTTAGGTAAAATATATATAAAAGTGATACGTCAAAGGTTTTGGGATAAAAAATGCTCTTAAAAATAAAAAAAATTCAGGTCTAAATTTAGGAAAACTAATTTGATGATGATTCCAAAAAACTAAAACTTTTTATCTAAAATCTAACTCGCCAAAAGAACTTTATATTGAAAGTTGCAAAAATTTTTTTTTTACAGATTTAAATAAGAAATAATTTGGCTGAACCAGCCAACCAGAACCGGGGCCGGAATAACATCCCCCAAGGCCCCTATTCCGCTACTTAAAGCGAACACCAAGAAGTCTGGGGAAATTTTATGTAACAAACCTTAGTAAAGGAAGCTTTTAGAGCAATTTTTCCTTGCAGCTTGACCGTGGTTCCCACGACTCTTTAAAAAGGGAATCGGAGTTTGAGCGTGTCGTAATCTTGGACCTCAGTTCGCTTGGCCCGACGACATTGACGTGCCCTTTAAATTTTTAGAAAATAATGAATATTTGGTACTGGATCCAATTTATTCTTATTGCCAATAAAAATTGCCCTTTTTTTATTTTTGTATTGAAAGGTTTTTTCTGTTTTATTTCCATAAAATCCATATGGCCTAATGTTGTGTTTTAGACACTGGGGAGGAAAATGCGTCATTTTTTCCCAATTCTTTTTCATGAATTTTTCTGCAAATTTAAAAAAAAAGCTTTCTCACCCACCACTTTAAAGTCCCATATGCTGGGGGGTGCCCTTTTTTTTTTAAGGGGTAAAAAATTGAAAAACTCATATTTAATCATTGTTTTCATTTAAATCCTGTTTATTTTTGTGTCTTAAATATTGTAACGTGTTCTTTAACATGAATATTAATTATTCACACTTTTCAACCCTTTAAAAATCTTAAAAAACTAATACTCTTTATAAAGATAACATGAAAAAAAAGTTTTAGCAGCTTAAAACATTTTAATTATGTATTTAAAAAAAGATATTTATTAATATCTTGCTCATAATTTTTTATTAACTACAATATTTTAACCCTTAAAACCACCCTTTTTAATAAAAATTAACTAAAAAAATATTTTAACAATTTAAAAATTTATATATATATATAAAAATAAAAATTTATAAATATATTAATATATATATAAATATATATAAAATATATATATATATATATATATATATATATATATATATATTTTATAAAAATATATATAAAAATATAATATATTTTTAATAAATTATAAATTTTTTTTCTATAAACCCCAAATAATTTCTTTGATTTCCCAAAATTTTTTAAAGAGTCCTATTTTTTACAATAACTTTGTTATTTTAATGCTAGACATCCATCAAAAACCATTCTAAAGGAAACCCTAAAGCAAAGACTTTTACTATACTCATTTAAAGTATTCAAGGTTTTAAAAAGTATTTTTTTTTTTTTTTTTTTTTTTTTTTTTTTTTTTTTTTTTTTTTTTTTTTTTTTTTTTTTTTTTTTTTTTTTTTTTTTTTTTTTTTTTTTTTTTTTTTTTTTTTTTTTTTTTTTTTTTTTTTTTTTTTTTTTTTTTTTTTTTTTTTTTTTTTTTTTTTTTTTTTTTTTTTTTTTTTTTTTATATATATATATATATATATATATATATTATTATATATATATATATATATATATATATATATATATATATATATATATATATATATATATACATGTATAAATGCTCCAAAATAAATAATTCTTTGATATTCCAAAATTTATTTAAAGAGTCCTATATTTTTTTACAATAACTTTGTTAGTTTTAATGCTACGACATCCATCTAAAAACCATTCTAAAGGAAATCTAAATGCGAAAGACTTTTACTAGTACTCATTTTAAAGGTATTATCAAGGTCTTTAAAAAGTATTTTATTAGTTTTTTTTTTTCGATCTACGTACCCGTTTGCCTCTATTTGACGCGAAATGTTTAGGATCAAGGATACAACGAAAAATCCCTTTTCTTTGACCAGCCATATCTCAGTTTACATTTTACTTACAACACTCATAAAAATACTAATCTCTTTGTTATTTTATAAGCTCTAATTTTGTTCATTACACTTTTTTTCGTTTAACCCATAGTTTTAGAGTTATTAATAAAAGACTCCAAAAATCCAATGTTTTTTTCATCGAAAAATCCAACTTTTCAGCAGCGAATAACTCGGAAAGTATTGATCTAGCGAAAAAAAATGAATACTAAACTTTTTGCTTGAAATGTGCCCTCATATCAAATTCCAAGGTTTTTTGAGTGAAAAAACTTCCACCCTCTGGAAAGGGTGGCAACAACCCCAGGGGTGGCAGCATATCGGCACTTTGTGACTTTTGTTCCTTAAGTACTTATTTATCAACACACAAAATTACAAATAAATTGATTTAGTTATAAAGAATTCGGAGGCAAAACCCCCCAGTGACTGGACCAATACAAGGCAATATAATATCACAAAAAAAAATAATTTAGGAAAAAATTTGGAGCATATGCATCTTTTGGCAACTGATATACATGACCGTAATGTAAATACCGGTAAAAGGTGTTATGTTAAAGTAAAAAAATGTTTAGATAAAAAAAAGAAGTAAGTGCGTTTCACGTAGTCAAGGGATCACCCATTTTAATTTATTAAAATAATTTTTCCTGTACCCCGTATATATATAATATGGAAAAAGGACAAATTTTATACTTTTGTCTATTAACCATAACAGAGCCCTAAGACCTTATTACCTAAATTTTAAGAACATACAGTTTAAATTATCAGTAATAATAAATTAAATACTACTCAGTTTTACATTTACAACAAGAATTGAACCTAATAGTATTTTTTCGTTGTATTACTATTTTATTTTATCTGATTTAAATCTCTATGAAGTACAACTCCAATAATTAAACAATAGGTATTTTGTTTTTGTTCCTTTGGCAAAAGGGTGCTGACAAAACGGAATTACCAAAGTAAATAAAAAGGCAGCAAATCGTATTTCAAATTGAATTAATTTTTACGTTTTTGTGAAACGTAAACCATCCATCCGTACTCGAATTTAGCCAATAAGCCTTTTTGTGTCTGCTATGATATTATTACTAGAAAATATATTGGATATTATAGAGGAGGAATAATGTAATACCATTATATTTTTATTGGTCTGACGCATTATCAAATAATACTTAATAATAAAAGTAGGATGCCATAAATATTAGTTTTGGTATAAGTACAGAGAATCACTAAGATAGAATAAAGTCCTCGCTTTGATATTATTAATATGTTGTATAGTTTTGTGGCAAATTTATGTTTTAATATATATTTTTTTGGGATTACTCACCTTGAAAGTTTTTAGAAAATGGGACCACACCGGTCCAGGTGCCGGGGTATTGAAACTAAAATTTACAGAAAACCTATACATACAAACACATACTTAAGTTTTAACTCTAATTACCCAATAATGGTTAAAAAAGGAGTTGTAAAAAGTCTTATTAATAGAATTAAAATAATTTGTTATGCTCAAAACAAAGGTAACGAAAAATAATTTTTTTAAAATAGTTTGTTTCAAAATAATTATCCTTTTAATTTTATAAATAAATGCTTTCTAAAATTTGAACAACTAAATTTAAGACAAAATCAAAATAGACCTATTACAAATTTATTTTTACCATATATTCCTGACTTATAAAATAAAATTTAACGAATAGGTAATAAACTTAATATTCGTACTATCTTTAAAACACAAAACACTATTAGATTTTAAGTAATAAAATCATACAATATAAACGAAAACACAAAAATTTGTATTTATAAGATTTGTTGTAAATAATAGCTATTTATGTATCAAGGGCGTTACTGGGACTATAATGCCCTGAAGGTCGAAATAGATTTCGACCTGATGGGCATTATAGTCCAGTAAAGCCCGTGGTGCATACAATGCTTTATGTTTTACCCAAAAAAGAGTTTTTCAATGACTAATTACATTATTTATTCGCAATATAAAAAATAAGTTGCACCTGTACCTGTATACGTGTAGATAATGACTGGTGTTAAGTTTGACTTTGATGTTTCTGTCAGTTAGTCAGTTGGCATTTTTATTTAACAATTTGCTAAAAATGGAAGAAATTCCACAAAATATAAGAGAAAAGGCCATAAAAGCGACCGAAAATCTTTTGCCAGTTAAATCAAGGCAACAGTATGATCGGAGTATGGCATATTTGGTATTTGGAAAGATGCGAACGCAATTCTTCAAATAACCGAAAACGTTTTAATGGCATATTTCAGGAACTGGTAAGTTATTGATTTTATTTTAATACATATGTTTAACAAACTTTATTATTTTTAGTCGGAAAAATACAGTCCGAACTCTCTGGACCAAGTATTCCACCCTAAGGTCTACGTTGATGGTCTATGAAAATATAGACATTTCGCAATACCATCGTCTCATATCTTTTTAAAAGTTAAGTCAAAAGGATACGTCCCGAAGAAGTCTAATGTTTTGGAAGGAGAACAAATATTAAAATGTATTAAGAAGGCTCCTGATGATATCTACTTGGTACACAAAGTCATATTGGTAATGGGTGTTTTTGGAGGTTTAAGACGAGATGAGTTGGTCAAAATGACCATTGATAACATTGAAGATAGAGGAACAGTCTTGGTTATAAAGGTACCAGAAACTAAAAACTTCAACTTCAAAAAGTTTTACTATCATTGAAGAGATTTAGGCGCTTTAAATTTAATAAAAAGTACACAACATTAAGACCAGCTGGAATAAAGGAGCGACGATTCTTTCTTACCTATAGAAAGGGTCGATGTACAGTACAACCCATTGGAAAAATACCATAGGAAGCGTCCCAACATTGATCGCAAAATTTTTAAAACTGGATAATGCAGAAGCTTACACCGGCCACTGTTTGCGTCGCACATCGTCAACTTTACTTGTTGAGGCAGGTGCTTCGTTTGAAACGCTAAAACAACATGGGAAATGGAAAAGCTCTTCAGTAGCTGAAGGATATATAGAAGAAAGTATTTCATCCAAAAACAAAGTAGCCAAAATGATTGCCAATTCAGTTAATTCCGAGGTTAATTCCGTATCGACTATTGAAAATTCTTTAATGGACTGTTCTTCTATACAAAATAGCGTTATCTACCACCGCTGCTACCATCACAAAAACACCGACCATTCTATAGTGGGATCAGCTACATTTTCCGGGACATTTCAAAATTGTAATTTTTATTTTGGAAATAAAGTTTAATTTTTAGTATTGTTTAAAGAAAAAATTATTTTTTGTATAAACTTGATCTTTATTGTGAGAGAAATAAAATTGGGTAAGCAATAAAATTTCCATATTAGCGATTAGGCATTATAAGCGGACATTATCATAATGCCCGCTTATAATGCCCTAGGTGTGATAGCAGGTATTATTGCTATCATAACATATTCCGTTTCTAAGGTATTATAGATCAATAATAGATAGGTAAAACATAAAATAAATTTTATATAGGTGAAACTTTCAGACCATGAGCCAAACGCATAAAAGAACAAAGAACATATGTACATTAAAAACACAGCATTTCACAAATCAAAAATCTGTCAACACGCATTTGATAACAACCACATAATAAATTAGAATGCTTTTAGCATTTTAGCAAAGGAAACTTGTTTAAAAAACGTAAAATAAAGAAAAGTGCATTTATTTTATTAAATAAAGATAAATGTGTAGCATTAAAATCTGTTAATTTAAACAATACATCGTTACCTATGCATGATGCTGAAGTAAATTCAGGTAAACTTCAAATTTATTAACTCTCCGTACCCCCTCTTTTTTTTTAATACTATAAATATACCAGTCAAATAAACTTTATGACAAAACGTCATAAAAAGTAAAAAGCTTTCAGAATTTCCTTAGTGTTTAAGGCAAAACTTCTTAAAATTAAGTTTAATGTTTTCTTTTAATGTCATCTTGACAACGGTGGCCGACTTGCCACCGAAACGTAGTCTCCTTTTTTGTTGCGAGCGATCTGTAAGTTCATAAAAGTCAACAGGGCTGAGCAGGTCCAGCTCGCTATACCCCGGGACCTGGACCGAAGTGGTCCCAGTTTCGAAAAAATTTCAAGACCAGGACTCCCAAAGAAAACATATTTGATATCATTATAAAAATGTATTCACTATATTTTAAATTTAATATATAAGATATTGTCAAAGGGATAGTTACTCCATTGGTGTAGAAAACTCCTTTTTTTAGTTAAATGCAAATATCTTAAAGGATACCAAATTTATACCGTAAACAACTTTTGCAGAAGTTGCATATACATATAATTAAAACAATATAATTTCTTTTAGCGCCCCCGCGCACTGGCAACTTTAATCACCGGCAACTAAATAATTAACTCACCCGTGAGTAGCCCACCATCGCGCGGCTATATAGTTGCTTCTTAGCTTACCTGATACGTCGCAAAAACAAGCAAAGGAACAAAATTTTTAGGTACATCCAATAATTAGTTCCAGACTTTCTAATGGGCAATTTTATAAGCTGTTTAATAAATTGAAAGAACATCCAAATAATATCTTAAATTACTTTTGAATAAGCATAAAAACATTTGATTAACTACTGGTTACCCTTGGACCTCGAATAACTTACTAACCGCATTAGGACAGGCCAACAGAGCTGGTTAGGAATCGATTTTTTTTTAAATCAAATCCAGGAATTGTTTCCTTTTTAAGGATCCAAAGGCTCGATCGAATACTTTTTAAAAATAGGATCCGTGATCCGGATTCATTATATAATTTTAAAATGATTCGGAATCAATTCCTTTTTGAAAGGTTCCTTTTTCTAATTTGAGACAAATCGGTTTATAAATGCCAAAATTTGCCATTTTGAATACGCCATTTCAAATTTCCGAATTTTGACCAAAGATTATTATTTTTTAAATTTTAACCTAGTACCCTCAAAAACCCTTATATCCCAAATCTAAGGTTAAAAGGTTTATTAATGCCAAAATCGCCATTTTAAATTCTGAAATTTTTACCTAAGATTCTTAGTCAGCATCACATTGATTTTCGAAAATAAAGATAAAGAATTTTAAAACATCTGCCTCTTAAAATATTTAAATAAGAAAACACACCCAACATGTGATTTTTAACCAAAATATGTTGTTTTTTGGGTCCAGAGAAACAACATTTAAATAAGACATTTCTATCGTAACCATAGAGTGTGGTATCCAAAAACAGGCATAAACTTTACTTGCATTTGGTCTTTAAAGTCTTAATTTCTCGATCCTCACAATTTTTTTAATATGTTACTCTTGAGATAACTCTAAGAGATTTTGAAATGGAACATTGTATTATTTCTATTCAGGATGTCTCACCAAAATAAATTTCAAATTTTAATTTTTTAATGTTTTAATTTTTTATTTTTATAGTCCGCAAGCCTCAAATTTCCCAATTTATCCGCTACTTCTTGTGATTTTTTCTTTTTTTTTTCACTCTTAATCTTTAAGTCGAGTAATACAAAGCTCTTACTTTACTTAAGATACCCCAATTGCTATCTCGTTTAGTATACAGGATAGAAAAAAGGTTAAAATGGGTAAAGTTTTAAAGCATATATTGACATACGTGCAGTTAATTTTTTTCTTAAAATTTTAGTTTTAAACATATTTGAGAAAAAGTAAAAACTTTCGATTTTAGTTTTTGCTTGTGATTTACTTGTTTTAATTTTAACATGTTTTAAAGTTTGACATTATTAGGACACTTTTTGGCGACAAACATTTTGCCACCAATTTTTTTTCTCGGTCTTCTATTGTTTTTCAGTTACTGTTCAAAGCTTTTAGCTTTTAATTTCCCTTTTAGCGATACCCTACTTGCCATTGAACAGTTTAAATAACATTTTAAAACAATAATTTTTAACACTACATTTGGCAATGCTGACCCGACGCTTCGTCAATACGCTTCGTGTTAATTTTCCTTATAAAATATGACATAAATGTGTATTTTGCAAACAAAAGCGATAATATTTTTAAAAATATTATCCTCTTGTTACCAAGAATGACTTCTGCTCCTTTTTTGCGGAATTTTTGGATAAGCTACAACTGAATATGGATTTATAGTTTAACGTTGCTGTTCCGCTCACCGTTTGACGTTACGGTTTCCGTTTTACTTTGGGATAAAGCATTTACATTTGGCCATTCAGCACCACTTCAGCGCTTGCGGACATGCGTCTAAATTCATTTTAATAATTTTAAAGATAAGACAAGTGCTTGTTAACTACATTATTATTTTATAATTGTAATAAAAACCAATATAAACAAGGGAAATTAAAAAAAAAACAATGGTATATAAAAAGTAGGGTCATAAAAAAATAAATATTACAAACGGAAAAAGTTAAAAGTCGATGAACTCAAACATTTCGCGAACTGCAAACGAAAAGGTAACAGAAAATATAAATCAATAAATAAAAAGCTATTGTTTCATTTGTAAACTGCGAATGGAAACGGCGACGTCAAACTATAAATCCAGCTTACCAACTATAGAAGCGACAAGAAAAAACTACTAAAAATTTAACACAAAAGTTTTAGCCAAATACCAGAGACATTTTATACTGATAAGTATAATAACAATACCAGTTAGGTGTAGCAGTTGAAAAAAACCTATAATTAATTAATTAATAATAATTTAACTTTACTACAACATACGCTAATTTTTACTAATACCAAGCTAGGAATACAGTACTGTCGAAAAAGAACGTCAGTAGTATGAATAATTCAACATTCGTTTTTTTCATTAACATGTTGCTCTGTATTTAAATTTAAAAAAATCGCTTTACTTAAAAAAAAAACTAAAACTATCTGAAAAAAAACCAAACCGATTTCAATAATAGGGCATTTTAAAGGCTAAGCAGTATCCCAATAAATTTTAAAATTTTTAAAAATTCTAAATAATATTTTTCATTGGCATCAAAATATGCCTTTGAGTGAATAAAAGATCGTGTTAAAAACAGGTTTAGGTCTTATAAGGCACATGAAAATACAAAGATTGAGGACTTAGCTTTTAACTGGATTTTTTAATTAAATAAAGGTACATTTTGACGATGATTTGAAAAAAAAAATCGTTTCTTTCTAATATATAGGTAGCCGTAGACAAATAATTATAATTTTAAGTAAAAAAAACTTACATTACAATACAAATTAACAAGCAAAATAGAGAAAGTACAAAATTTCTGAATCATCTACACAAAAATTAGAAGTAGTTAACAAATATGTTTATCAAACAATAGAGGGAGCGGTAAGCTACTACATTTTATGAAAATATAAAAAAATAGTGACAGAAATTATACTAAATAATTTTTTAAATATTAAAGCTAGGAAAGCTTATTAGAGCTTAAAGTTCTATGCTGTACGATAACTAGCCTCCTAATTTTTTACACTAATAATTACCCCAAAGAAAAAAAAGCAAGTGTCATTACAAATGGCATTTATTTTTAAATAAGAGTTTTTAACCACATTAAATATCTATCTAAATACCAAAAAAATATGACAAACAGCCATAAATAATCTGGATAATACTAACTATGTATTATATTAAAATAAATATGAAAAATGTAAACTTGTGAATGGGGTTGTTTTCTTTAAATAATTTTAGTTTTTATTACTATTTACCTTTTTTATTTTTTAAAAAGTTTTTTAAAAGTTTTTTTTTAGGTTGATTTTTTATTTGGCAAAAAAACCAGAATATTTTTTAAAAGAACAAAGAAAGTGTAGCCGTGGTTAATTTGATCTTAAATAAAAATGCAAAGAAAAGAAAAATTAAAAAGATTTAACATGTCGTATAAAGTATTTACAAAACTTGGTTTCTTAATATCTTAAAAAAATTGCATCCATAAAATTAATTTTTTTTGCAAGTGATTCAAAATTATTAAAAAGGTTTTAAAATTCCAAACTTTATTGGTTTAGTATCCAAAAAAAAGTTTGCCTTAAAAAACCCAAAAGTTTATAAAGTAGCCAATATTGTAGACAAGCATTTGTAGTATCAAGTTTATAGTGATATTTAAAACTTATTTTTAAAAAGTTTAAAAGTTGCCATATCTCCTACTAAAAGCACAATATTTTAAAAAGTTTTTTGTTTCTAATTCTGCTTGTAATAGTGTTATTTATTTTTGTGTAAGACATTTTTATATCTTACCTTTTAAAAGCATTAATTCTTTTAAGGCAAACATCAATTAATTGAAATGTATTTATATTATTTATAATATTAGGGATACAAATACATAATAGCATAAAAAAGTTTTAGATCAAATTCCTATTACACGTAAGGTTTATTATTTATTTTTTATACCATCTGAAGAAAAAAAATTTTGAGCATTTGTTATAACGGCTGAAGGTATGACACTACTCTGTTGCGCACCTCTATAAGCTCGGCCACAGTAATTAAAAAAAATTAAATACAAGTAGTATTGCAATTTATTTTAAGTATAAAAAATTAAAAGATATTTGCATTCTCACTACATTTAATAAACAACAGAGAAGTATCATACTTTTAGCTATTATAACAGATGGTTAGAATTTTTTTCTTCGCATTGTATGAAAAATAAGTAAAAAACCTTACGTGTAATCTTAATATTAGGCTTTTTCTATAATATTATGTATTTTTATCTGCACTGTAAAATCTAAAAAAGCAACCGGACCAGATGGGATTCCGGTGGAACTTTAAAAATGATTCATGAAGACAACATCGGGATCCTAGTCAAACTATTTAATGCAGTGTACATCACTGGAGAGATACCAGAAGATTGGCTAAAGTCCGTATTAATAACATTGCCTAAAAAACAACGTGCAAAGAAATGTAGTGACTACAGGTTGATAAGTCTAATGAGCTACACACTAAAGGTATTCCTTAGCATTATCGATAGGAGAATACGCAACCAATGTAAAAGTGACCCGGACGAATCCCAGTTTGGTTTTCGAAATGCTCTTGGTACCCGGGAAGCAATGTTTGCCTTGAATATACTTCTTCAAAAGTGTCGTGACCAACGCAAAGACATTTTCGTATGCTTTAAAGACTATGAAAAAGCATTTGACATGGTAAAACATGAAAACTTATGGATATATTGAGGAGTACAGGAGTTAATGACCGAGACTTACGCATTATTAGGAACCTGTATTGGCGACAAAAAGCAGTGGTTCGTGTTAATGGAAAACCAACCGACGAATGCCAGATCCGGCGCGGCGTGAGACAGGGATGTATACTCTTTCCACAACTGTTCAACCTGAACTCTGATAAAATATTTAAACTAGCGCTGCATAACCAAGAGTATGAAGTTAAGATTAACGGTGAGCTGATCAATACCTTTCGCTATGCCGATGACACCGCAATCCTATGTGACGATCTCGAGGATCTCCAACGTATTTTAGACTTGGTCAACATGAAGGGACAAGAAATGGGACTAAATATAAACGTCACGTAAACTAAGTTTATGGTTTTCAGCCGCATGATGCAGTACTGCAAATGAATGGTCAAAACATTAAAAGATTCCCTTAATTTAAATATCTTGGTTGTTATATTACAGAACAACTCGACCCGGACAAAGAAATCAAGTGTAGCATCAAGTCAGCTCGCGCAACTTTTCAGAAAACGAGACCACTCTTCTGTAATAATAATTTAAATTTAGATCTCCGCCAAAGAATGGTTAGGTGTTACATATGGTCTATACTGATGTATGGAGCAGAGATTTGTACCTTAAAAGCAGCAACCATCAATCGTCTTGAAGCGTTTGAGATGTGGCTACATAGACGTATGCTCCGAATTTCATGGATAGCCATGCAGATAAATGAAGCGGTCTTAAATATAGCAAACGCCGTTCGCGAACTTCTAATAACAATTAAATGCCGAAAGCTGTCCTATCTAGGTCACATACTCAGGGGTGATCGTTACCATATCCTTCAACTTATAATAAAGGATAAGACAGAAGGCCGTAGAGGGGTCGGTAGAAGACAGGCCTCGTGGTTAAGGAATATTCGAGAGTGGACCGGAATTCGCAGCGCAGAGCAACTCTTTAGGCTAGCCAAAGACAGAGCAGAGCTCGCCATTTTGATTGCCAACATCAGGAGGACCTCATATGGCACCGAAAGAAAAAGATTTGTATCTTTACTATTAAAATTAATATAAATACATTTAAATTAATTTATATTTAGTTTAAAAGAGTTATTGCTATTAATAGGTAAGCCAATATAAAAAATATCTTACACAAATATCATAACAATATCACAAACAGGATCAAAAACAAAAAAGCTTTTTAAAGAATTTATTAAAGGCGAATATATTTTTTTGAAAAATAATATACTACAAACTGTGTTTTGTACATATTATAATCAAGTATAGCCGATCATGCAACGCCACTTTAATTATTTTAACTTCGCTAAAATTAAAAGGCGTACTTATTTTGCACATTGTTATTCTTGATGGGATACAGTTATAATTTACGAGAATGTTGCATGTTGTAATTAAAAACAGATCAAAATATGCACATGACATCGCACTTGGACATCTGCGCGTTTAAAATAATATTCACGTACATATATTTATACGTATGCTTTAAACTACTTTAAAATGTATAAACATATTTATTTTTGTTTTGTTAAATTAAAATTAATATGTTATATTTGATTGCGGCAAAAATGTTTGCATCAGTTGTATTTTTAAAATAAACACGAACAAATGGTTTTTGGCTGGTTTTTATGTTTTAGTGCCACAGATCGTATGAGTTTATTGCTATTACAATAAAAAGTTGTATCGTTTTATCTTGACTACGAAAAAAATGTAAATACAAACATACCATAAATTTATAACAAATTTTAGTGATGACACGATTTGTCTCCGCAGTACTAAAATAAAAAATTCCCGGAGGCCTTTCATTTCGTGCGTTTGGCGTCACTAAAATTTATTTTAAATGAAAGTAATAAATAAACCACCATTGGAGCTTGGTAGGTTCTTTCTTTATAAAAATAACTTATTAGAGGTTAGGCTTTAATTAAAAAAGAAATAAAAACAATTATAAAAAATATCGGTGTAAAAAAATATAATTTAATCTTATATATATATATGGAGTCTTGAATATATAAAAAATTTTCACAAAAGTACCCTTAATAATAATTAATTTTACGTATTTTTTCTGTGAATTTTAAATATTTATCACATTGATAGTTATCTTTAATACTTGCAAACATGCTGGCAGGGATGTTTGGTACATATGTGGTTTTGTTTTTTGGTTTTCTTTTGCCTCCTTCTTTTATGTAACACATTTTGGTGATTATGTATCCCACTTAACTTTACTACTTTTGAGTTGCTTTAATCCTATCCAATGTTTTTGTAAATATTACCTACCAGATGTAGTTTAACTAACCCTTTAACTTGAACTGAATTGTTATGATCCTTAGCAACAGATTAATATAAAAAACACAACATTCCTTATTCTTTAAACGCCATCATATCAAAGTTACTGCCTTCAAACCAAAACACATCTCGTAAAATAAAATTCTTTAAGTTCAGTAATTAAAAATATGTAACAATAATAAATATATCACAAAAGAATGCCAACTGTTTTTCACATAATAAAGTTATTTTCCACTTAAATGCAGGTAGCAGTAAGTAGATTGTTACTAATATTATATTTTTTTATTGTTAAAAGGATAATTTTTTCCTTGTTAAAAAATTTTTAATTTTTTTTCTTAATATAAACGAGCTCATTTCACTAATTGTATTTTCATTATTGTAACCCTGAGGAAGGAAATAAAATTTTTCGAAAGCTTGGAGTAGCACAAAAGCATTTTCATTTAACAAGCCCTCTAAGACTGATACCCCAATAAATTAAATTTGTTGTTTAACTAGTCAGTCAAGACTACCCTTTTATATATATATATATATATATATATATATATATATATATATATATATATATATATATATATATATATATATATATATATATATATATATATATATATATATATATATTTATATATATATATATATATATATATATATATATATATATATATATATTTATATATATATATATATTAGAAGAAAATCAGGTATTTTGTTAAATTTTCAATTTATAAAAAAGGTCAATTTTTCTTTAAAATAAACTCCATGACTCAAATATTAAAACCGTATTTCAGATATAACTTTAAGCCACATAAAATATAATCTTTACACGCCATTTACGAAGCCATCTTACATCCCCATCGTACGTCGTTCTTATTTTTGCTCTGTTTCTTTTTTGCCGACGAACGTGTTATCTTGAAGATTCAACAGAAATTTCTAAGATTAATGGTAGAAGTCTTGCACTATATTTAAAGAATTTTAAACTATAATGTATTAAGATATATTGCGTATCTGTTTTTGTCTGCATTAGAGAATAAATTAGGCAATATGATGGTAGCTAATTATTAGATAACAAAGAAAAAAAAGGTTGTGTTGACAAGGACGGCAAAATAACTAACGTTTTATTTGTTTCGCAAAGTTTTTATCCTAGGATTCTTTGGATCTTTAACAATCTTAAAAAAAATTTATTTGAAGTATAAAAAAATTAGGACATTACAAACAGAAAAAATTAAAAATTGTTAAAAAATTGACAGAAAGAACTAATTAAACCTAGTATTTAAAGATACGTCTTTATAGTGTAATGTTTACACTTAGTTTTGTTCTGTGTTTTTTATATAATTAAAAACATCGACTAACAATAATTTAATTTATATAGTTATAATGGCATTGATAGGTAACATTCTTTTCAAATATTAAATAAGAAGGTAACCAGTTGGTTAAACCAGTGATATGAAACATAATTAAAAAAATATTACATACTTTGCCGCGCTATAAAAGGTGTGTTATAGTAAAAACCAGCAACCTCAACATAAAGTTAGTACTGTTAATAGCCTTTTACATTGCTCGTTGAATTTAAACCATAAATCATTTCATTCGGAAATTTAAATAAAATATAATCTTAACTTTAGGCAAATAACTATTTAACAAGTTTTATTAATATCTGTATCCACAAATTCTTAACAAAAACAAATAGGTGTCCTGTAGCACATACAACACATGATATTTCTAAACAATATCTTAAATTTTCATATATTCCAGGAATCTCATTTAAATTAAAAGGATTAATTATTATTAAAAACTTCATTTGAGCTTTTTATAGTCTCAGAACGGTAGGTGACATTTACACAAAGCTTAAGAATGGGGACATAATTGATAAACTATCCAACATTGTTTATTGTATCCCATGTTCATGTGGTTAAGTATACATAGACCAAACTAAACAGCTTTTATGGAAACGTTTCAAGACAGCATAGGTATGATTGTCAGGAAATAAATAGAAATAAAAGTGGAAAAAGTGCATTTGCCTAATACCATTTTAGAACAGCAAAATAACCAAAAAATGTGAGTAAAATGGTTCATATTAAAGTTACAGACAACATTAACTTAAGAACTCATGTTGCTTATTTAAGTAATATTTCTTTTAATTTATCAGGTAAATTAAAAAATACTAGGTCACACATCGGGAGCAATATTTTGTATGAGTTACTCCAGCTACCCTTAATTTTTTCCAATACCAAATAAAAATACCAATGAAAAAACGTTTTCACCACTGTTTTTTCTGTATGTTGATATAAATGTCGTGTAATATTATTATTGAGTTATTTCCTAAACCAAATATATTAACTTTTGTCAGGGTAACATTAAGGGTAGGAGCCCATATCTCAAAAATATTGGTTATAGATTTGGGGAAAAAAATCGTAAAAAAGTCCCCAAAGAGAAATTGCTGAAATTATTTCGAGTTTGTAAACGTCCTTAGAGGGCGAAACCAACACCAAGTAGAAAATAGGATTTTTATAGAATTTTTCTAATGAAAGTATATCGATGATATCATTATCATATTTACTGCCCTTTCCTCCCATTTTTTAAAACGTTTTGTTCTATCTATCAAATAAGGGTGGGGATTCAATTGTTTTTTAAAAAACCAAGATTTTCTCCTGTTTCTTTTGACCGATTTTAGCAAACTTAGGGTCATAGAAAGAGCATAATCTTCACTACAAACGCTTATTTTGTTTTGAATTTTTGACTTTTGCTGTCGCCGCTAGATGCGCTAATAATGGTAGCAATTTTGAGTTTTTTCAAAAAAAACAAATGTAATATATATTAATTTTTATATATTTTAAAAGGGTATAAATTTTCTATAATTTAATGAAAAAGAATTTATTATCTACCTTTTTTGAACCGTTGATGTTGAGCAAAATATAATTTTTACATTAAAAAATGGACGCCATTTTTTTATCAAAATAAAATAGTGTTGTAATCGCTTATTAGTTGCCAATAAAAAGAACCTTTGACTTTTTTCGTTAGACAAACGGTTTTGGATTAAAAAAATAAAAATAGGTTACATACGGGTTTCCTTATAATTATCATTGTAAACAGTATTAAACCTATTTTATTTTTCAATCCACAACCGATTGTCTAACGAAAAAAGTCAAGAGGTTCTTTTGTTAGCAACTAATAAGCGATTACAAAACTGATTTTTATTTTGATAAAAAAAAGTGGCGTGCCATTTTTAATGTAATAAAATTATATTTTGGGCAATATCAACGGTTCAAAAGGTAGATAATAAATTCTTTTTATTAAATTATAGAGAAATTTATCCTCTTTTAAAATATGTAAAAATTAATATACCACTACATTTTTTTTTGAAAAAAACTCAAAAATTTGCTACCATTTCAGATAACGCCATCTAGCGGCCACAGCAAAAGTCAAAAATTCAAAACCAAATGAAAGGTTTTTTAGTGCAAATTATGCTCTTTCATATAAGCCTAAGTTTGCTAGAATCGGTCAAAAGAAACAGGAGAAATCTTGGTTTGTTTAAAAATAATTGAACTTCCCCACCGCTTTATTTTGATAGATAGAACAAACGTTTTAGACAAAAAATGTAGGGGAAAAGGTCAGTAAATATGAAAATGATATCATCGATATACTTTCATAAGACAAAATTCTATAAAAATCCCATTTTTTTACTTGGTGTTGTTGTTACGCCCTCTAGCGGACGTTTGACAAACTCGAAAATAATTTCCAGCAATTTCTTGGCGACTTTTATTATGATTTTTTTTTCTCAAATCTATACGACCACTATCTTATGAGATATGGCCGCCCGCTACCCTTAACTGATCACCCTGTACAGTACTGGGAAATTTTTACTATAACACATTTGATAGTAAGACGAAACATCTTATATTTGGAAGGTTTATTACGTATCAATGTCATTTTATATATTTATGTTAAATTATTATTAGTTGATGTTTTAAATTGTGTTAAAATAAAAACAAAGATTAAAACTAACTGTAATCATTACACTATAATAAAATAACTTTAAATACTAATTACTAATTACTATTATTATACGTCGTCGTTATAAAATGTCGAATATATATTAATTACTATTAGTTCGTTTACTCAATTTACTTACAGTTGTATGTTTTTACTATTTGTAATGTCCTAATCATTCCATACTTGAAATAAAAAATAGGCTTGATAAAGATCCAAAATCAGAATCGAAACAAATAAAATGTCGATTATTTTGGCGTCCTCATTCCCACAACCTTATTATTAGATAATTATGGCAGACAAGGTATTATCTCCCATTTATTTTTTTAACGTTACTATTATTACTGTTAAGATTAGCGGGTTTTTTTTTAAACTGTGATACTTTCCCCAAAGCACTATACATGTTTCATGAAAATGTACTTTTTCCTACAAATCATAAGATTAACTGTCTTGATCTTTTATGACATTTTTTTACGTGTTAATGATTAATTTTTTTTTTAATTTTTAATCGTAAATAGTTACTAAAAAAAGGCCTGCAATCTTAAATTTTAAATTGGACCTCCGTTCATTCAATCTTGATACAATCTCTAGAAAATATCCTTTTTAGTTTTGATTTGCAGTTATAAAACATTTTGTTTAAATTTTGGTAATATTTGTTTATACTCATGTTACCAACTATTCTACCAAACTATAGAAAATACCTAGGTAGGTAGTTACTAACTTAAATCTATTAAGACAAGTTAACCAAAACAGAATCAAGAGATGGACATGTAGAAAAAAGAAAATTAAAAGAATATTGGAATATACGCGGTAGGTTTGAAAAGTCCGTGCAAAAATAAAACTACTTACTTGTTTAAACTTTTATTTTTCTACATAGTCTCCTTTTAGGTTTATACACTTGTCCAACGATGTAGTTTGTGATCCTTCCAAATAATAGAATTTGTCAAGTTACAAATATCGATCAGTGTCTGCAATCACTTCTTCGTTTAAATAGGAATTTTGTCCCGCGAGCAATTTCTTCAAATTGGGAACAAATAGTAGTCCGAGGGAGCCAAGTCTGAGAAAAGGGGGATAAACGAGTTGACTCCTTTTTCCTTAATTTTGCGACCACAACTGCTGAGGTGTGGGCTGGTGCGTTGTCGTGAGGGGAAAAGGACTTTGTGGGCCAATCGGGGCGTTTTTCATGGCTGGGTTTTAAAACGGTCCAATAATGATGGTTAATATGCACCTGTAATAGTTTTACCCTTTTCCAGATAGTCGATAAGCATTATCCTGCGAATCCCAAAAGACAGTCGCCATAACCTTTCCGGCCGAAGGAACAGCCTTTGCCTTTTTTGGTGCAGATTCCCCCTTGGTAACCCATTGCTTAGATTGTTGTTTGGTCCCGAAAGTATAGTAATGAATCCAAGTTTCATCCACAGTGACGAAACGACGCACAAAGTCCTCGCGATTCTTCTGAAACAGCTGCAAACCATCCTTGCAACACTTCACACGATTCCGTTTTTGGTCAAGCGTGAGCAATCGTGGCACCCATCTTGCGGATAGCTTTCTCATGTCCAAATGTTCATGTAAAATATTATGTACCCGTTCAGTCGAAATGCCCACAGCACTAGCAATCTCACGTATCTTAACTGTTTTGTTATCTATCGCCATATCATGGATTTGATCAATGATTTCTAGAGTCGTGACCTCCACAGGCCATCCAGAACGTTCAGCGACACTTGTGCTCATATGGCCAGTCCGAAAATTTTGAAACCACTTGTAAACTGTTCTAATCGAAGGTGCAGAGTCACCATAATGCTTATTAATCTTCTCTTTAGTCTCCTGGGGCGTTTTACCTTTCATAAAGTAATGTTTAATCACCACACGAAATTCTTTTTCGTCCATTTCTTGAAAATCACTCGACTTCCTTGATTTAAACGAATTCCAAACACAAAAAAATAGACCAATATGGCTGACACTTGGTGTGCGTTCATTTAACAGATGCTACCAACTAAACATGACCTCGATACGCGCCGGTGGTCCCATCTCTCGGACTTTGCTCCGTGCAAACGTTTCAAACCATCCTCGTATTTAGTTCTAGTGTTATTATCGCAATGGGTTAGGTTGATTATGAGTTTGGTGCTAAATTGCCAAGTACAAAACCAGTAATATCAATAAATGTTTTACATGTTGATCATTTTTTTATTGACAACTATCACTAACGAATGATAAAATAAAGTAAAATACCATCATAGGTATATAACTCTTTATAAATGACATAAATAATAGCGATTAGTAAACTTTTTTACACTCTTAATTTATTTTAGTAGGGTAAACAAAATAGGATAAGAATATGCTCTAATTAAAACAACAAAGTAAATTACTGGTCAAAATAAATAGCCTTTTTCTTCTGAAGAATTAAAAAAGATCCGCTAGGGGCAGCACAGGTAGGGGGGTACATATGCTTTGAATTATATATTGAAAACAACGTAAAATGTACTAAATGATGTTCCTGGGGCAAATGTTTTTAAAAATAAAAGATCATCTTTTTCGGGACTTAAAACAATGGCTGACATGTCTTGGTTTACCTGTGTCAGATAATAAAAATGTCTTGGGTTTAAGGTTAGTTGGTTCATAAATATTCTGCAAAAAAAATAGAAATGCTTTGCTTATTTTAGCGGTTTTAATGGCTCTATATGTATCACGTTTGTTCAGCAACCAGCACCTAATAAAAAAGTTCTTGTAGTCATTGTAGAATCAAACTCGGGACCTTTGAGCTGCTGCACAAACGTAATACATACAAAGCCATTAAGGCATTGTACTGAAATAAGCGTGGCGAGCTGGTGTGGTGGCAGCGTACCAGCCTCTCTATATAATAATAATAATAATAATAATAATAATAATAATAATAATAATAATAATAATAATTTATTTTTCCAGAGACATTTACAATAAATGTATGGATTTCGTCAATAGACACAAAAAATATTACATTTTCTAAATACAAACACCAAACCTGGCAGTACACTTGGTAGTATATACACACAAACTTTAAAAACCAACAATAAGGATTTAAAAATTATACAAAATTTACATTAAAAAATAATTAATCATGCCGAGAAATACTCATCCAAACTATAACTTTCCAAACTTATCAAGTAAGGTTTGATTTGTTTTTTAAACTCGTGAAGATTTTTAGCATCTCTAATATATACGGGCAGTTTATTAAATACTTTAATTCCCAAGTATTCTGGCGACTTTTTTGTTACGTTTAGTCGCACGAATGGAACTCGCAGACTATCCCCAGATCGGGTGAAATGACTATGCACATCACTGGCTTTAGGTATTCTTGTAATATTCATAAAGATATATTTTGACAGTTCGTATATTAAAATCCCCGGAAGAGTAAGTATACCCAGATCTTTAAACCGCGACCTGCAGCTTGTACTCGGAGTGATTCCCAGAATTCATCTTAAAATGCGTTTCTGTACAGTGAAAACTGACTGAGTAGCCGGCGAAGAGCCCCAAAACACTATGCCATAATAAATACGTGATGCAATGTATGCATTATAAACTGAAAGAATTTCACTAGTGGATACTACAGTTTTAAGATTTCTAATTAAATAACATAACTGATTTAATTTAGAGCAAAGTGAATTACAGTGTTCTTTCCAGTTAAGATTCTGATCCAAGGTCAAGCCTAAAAATTTAGTAGAATCTGATCTTACAATAGCATCATTGTTTATTTTAATATTAAGGTCCAAACATTGTTTATTTTGCGGGACATGAAATCTAAGATATGTTGTCTTAGAGCTATTTAAATGCAAAGTATTTTCACAAAACCACTCATACAGTCTGCACATACCCGCACTAAAAGAATCCTCCAGACTTTCGCCGGCAGGCGCCGATGTTATAAAAGTTGAATCATCCGCGTATAAAGACATTGACCAAGCTGATTTTTTTTTATCTTGTAACAGTCCACGAAGGCTGATGCCTAAGTATTAACGTACCGTGGGTGTCTTCAGTGTGGTGAGAGGGAGTTTGTTTACACGGGAATTAAATTTTGGTGATTGGGAGGAGAAGGAAAAACTTCTGCGGGCAGCAGGTTTCATAGTCTTGACACTCTAGGAATAAAGGAACGAAGAAAGCGGGAAGTTCGGGGCCTCTCTAACTGAACTGTAAAAGGATTCAAAGTTGCACTACGTGTTGCTCTGTTAGGAGCTGCCAGAAAAGGAATTATACTGGCTAATTCCTCTGAGCAGAAGCCGTGAAAATACCTATAGAAGAGCGACAGATCCCCTACAGCTCGGCGATGGGCAAGAAGAGGAAGCCTTTCTGTGAGCGTTGGATCATTAATAAGACGAACGGCTCTTTTTTGAATGGAGTCCAGAATGTTAAGTGTTGTAGGGGACGCCATTCCCCAGACATGAGAACAATATTCTAAAGAGGGTCTGATTTGGGATACATACAGAGTGTACAGATTGGAAGAAGAGAAATATTTTCTGGCTCGGAAGAGAAATCCAATCTTTTTTGAAGCTGCCGAAGCTATGGATGAAATGTGTTTGTGCCAGTTGAGGTTATTCTCAAAACCAACGCCGACTAGATTAAACGACTCTTTGTTCTGCAGAACTTGGCCGCTCATATGTAAGGGATGAGCATTCGCAGACTTTTTTCGCGACAGCGAACATGACTGTGTTTTTGAGGCATTAAACTGAACACGATTTTTGGCGCCCCAATCCAAGATAAGTTTGAGATCTTGTGAAAGCGATATCTGCATTGACCTGCGCTTGTTTTCAAAATCAGAATTACACGGTGGCTTAAAAAATTGAATACTAGAGTGGAGGGTACTATCGTCAGCAAAACTATGAATGGAATTGATTGTGGAAGAGAGAAGATCGTTAATGTGTAGAAGAAACAGCGTGGGTGCCAGCACTGAGCCCTGAGGCACCCCAGCATTAATTTGGTAGAAGCTGGAGGAATGACCATCTACACTAACTCATATACGTCGATTAGAAAGGAAACTGTAAAGCCAAGAGCGAGGTTATGTCATTAATATAACATATAAATAAGACGGGCCCCAAAACGGGCCCCTGAGGAACCCCCATATCAATTTCAATAACATCAGAATGTCCCCCATCAGAGACTGACACAAACTGTCTTCTGCTTTTTAAAAAAGTGCACAGCCAGTCCAGTGCTAGACCTCTAACGCCATAGGACTCCATTTTGCACAAAAGCAGCTCAAGATCAACACAGTCAAATGCTCTGCTAAGATCGCAAAATATTCCAGCAGGGCACTCACCCGCCACCAATTCACGATAAAGGTGGTGGATTGCAGTCATTGTAGAACTATTTCTACGAAAACCGAACTGGTAGGGTGTTAAAACATTATGTTTGTGGAGAAAAGGCTCGAGTCTTTTTAAAAATGTATATTCAAATAGCTTGGAGAAAACCGATATTAATGCAACAGGCCTATAATTCTCTACATTCAATGTATCTCCCTTTTTTAAAATGGGAATAATTTTATTTAATTTTAGGATTTGAGGAAATTTACCTTGTTGAAAGCTAAGGTTTAGTATATATGTTAAGACACCAGCCAACGGCTCAATCACTCGCCTTAAAATTGCACCCGAAACTTCGTCAAATCCGTGCGAATATTTATTTTTAATTTTCGCCTTTAACAGGGATATTAGTTCGTCTCCAACAAATGGAGATAAAAACAGGCTGTTCTTGACATATTTGCAAGAGGTGTTATACTTCTTTCTTGCACCTATTTTGTTAACAATTTTAAGCGGAGCATTTTTAAAAAAACTATTAAAAATATTAGCGATATTTTTGGGATTTTTCCCCAAATACCCATTTATGGAAATCTCCGGATGGCTACGCTTTATTCTTTTCTTAGTTATCTCGCCAACTACTTTCCATGCTTCCCTAACACTATTTTCTGCCTTTTCAATACGATCTCCAAAAAACGTTTTTTTGTTGTATTAACCAAAGTTCTATGACGGTTTTTGGCCAACAAATATTGTTTTTTAAGTACTGGTTGAAATTTACTAAGCTGATAAAGGTTTTTCAGCTGCGCACTGGACTGCTTTACTATATTATTAACACAACTTTTTTTCTTGTGATTATGCGAAAAAATTTTTACTGGAAAGTTCTTGTTAAAGTAGTACAAAAATATCTCATAAAATCTATTAAAAGCACTGTCTGTATCACCCTCCCCAAAGACAGCCTGCCAGTTCTCATTATCCAGGTCTTGGTAAAAGGCCTTATAATTTTGATCAGAAAAACATCTCTTAGTGACATTTCTTGGCCCATCCAAAACAAGTAAATTACCCAATTTTATGTTAATGGATCTGTGATCTGAGATATTATTATTTGAGACCACACAATCCAATTCAATGCCAGAATAGACATGGTCAAGGGTGTAGCACTCTCTGGTGGGCATTAGAACACTATTTGCAAGATTATAGCTACTTAAAATATCACATAAGATGCTATAAAAACGACTGTCTCTTTCAAAATCTATATTAAAATCCCCATTTAAAATTATTTCCCGACATGGACTATAAATATTGTCTAAAACTAATACAAGTTTATCACAGAAATTGACAAACTCGCTACCTGGTGCACGGTATATGGTTAAAATAACCAGTTCTTTGGTATTTGAGTCAGTTTGGAGAGAAATACCGCATATTTCAAAGTCTCCGTCAATGCAATCCACGGGTAGAATAAGTGGAGTAGCTTTAACATCCTCTTGGCACCAAATTCCTACGCCCCCACCCCTATGTTTAGTGCGACAATAGCTGGAGACGACATTAAAATTTTGAAAACTAATCATTGCTATGCTATCTACATTACACCATGTTTCACAAAAACAAAGAATTTTTACATTATCATTATCTAAATATTCAGCTGATACTGAATCAGCTTTTTTCTGATTTAACGCTTGACAATTCATAAATAAAATTTCATACCGTTCTAGGTTGGATATTATCCGTTGTTCGTTAGAGTTTTCCTCTGCTGAAAAAACCTTGATATATATGCCCCAGCAGGCCACATGGAAGGATCCAGTGCCCTTTCAACATATGAGGAGTTTATACACACTTTAAAAGAACTATAATGAGTGGGAAATTTGGCCGGTAAAACACTACACTCCGCACCTGTAAAACTTTTTCTCACATAGTTTTGAAAGGATTCTAATTTTGTTTCTGGTTTAATACGCGATATAAACAAAGGGACCATTTTTGTGGCCACATTTATTTCATCACTAGTCACTAATCCTGTTCCAATAATACCCTGTTGCCTTCGATTTTTCTTTGTATGGTTATTGTTATCTTTACGATTTCGTCTATTTTTAACTTCAGTCCATTCACTGTCGCCCGGCCGAGGTTTATTTACCGCCGACCAGTGGCCCCACTCACATTTTGATCTTCATTTAAATCAGCTGATTTTCTATTGTGACCAGCGGGCACTGTATTTAAAATTCCACTGTTTGTTTGGCTATCTTGTATTTGTTTACTTAAATCACACTGTCTAGATCTTAGGTTAAGTAGCTTTTTTGTGGTTTCGGATTCCTGCGCACCCTTTTTGGAAGTTTGCGTTGTTGTCAGTTTCTCTGACTTATCTATAGTATGGTGCCTAAACTTTTCAATGCAAATCAAGTAGGTTTTTCCCTATCTTTTTTCTACAAAAGCCATACAAAACAAAATATTTACAACAATTAAACAGAATTTTTTACAAGCTTATCTAAGCACACTTTATACATAGGCGTTTGTAAGGTTACCCGTTAAACGTCCCAAATAATTAAATTAAAAAGCATTATATTTACAAAAGGGGACCAACAACTGTCCTCGGCCCCTCTCGGCTTGCCTGTCTCCCTGAGTCCTGAATAAAGAAAACTGGGAGAAATTAAATATGTATATAATATTGTAAATATAATGTTCCTGTAAATATTTTAAGTTATGAATAAAGCGATATTTTGAGTTGAGTTGAGTTGAGTACCAGCCTCTCAGCCGTGAAGACCCGGGTTCGATTCCCGCTCTGTCCATTGGATTTTTTCATAGCTCGTCACCTCACAGAAGCCAATAGCAAACCACTGTGTAGTATTTCTGCCTAGTAAACCCTCTCACATGTGCTTCGGAAGGCACGTTAAGCCGGTGGTCGCAACACAGAAATGTGCGAGAGGGCGCCCACGCTCTGCATAGAGTATGGCACATTAAGAAGACTGAAATAAGCAAAGAAATCCTATGAATATGCAAGCTTTTTATAAATCAACTAACTTTAACTACTGACACGGGTAAACCACACGACATGTAAGCCATCGTTTTAAGTCAGGGAAAAGAGAATTTTGTATTTTTGAAAATTTTAATTTAGCCCCAGGTACATAAGCTTCGGTAAATTCAATTTTGATTTATTCAGTACATTTTACGTTGTTGTCAGTATAGAATTCAAAACAAATACTCCCAACCGGTGCTGACCTTAGCGGATCTTTTTTAAATTTTCAGAGAAAAAAAAACTAATACACTAGGTATGAATACAATTAATTCGTTCTTTTATTAATATAATATTAATGCTATTTTAAAAAATACGTAAAATAAAAAATTTAATCCTTGTTTCCCTTTTTTAAAGTATTAACAAAATGATTTGCTCTTTACAATATTTCATATTTTATTTTAAACACTTTGAAATGGCTCAAAAATCAGTTTGGCGATATTCACAACTTTGGTCAATACCTATAGCATTTTAGCGAAGTATTACTCTGCAATGCGTAATAAAGTTGCAAGTCATTCTTTTATTTTCTGTGGCTAAGTTTACTAAACCAAATAACTATAAATTTAACCCTATTAACTTTAAGCCAAGTTTAGACAGCAGACAGCTGCAATTTTTATTACAGGGCAAATCAACTTTTCCAGTACAGCAGTAAAATGCCGTCTGCCAGACACATCCATTAAGAAACTTCCTTAATTAAAAACCTTCTGATTTTTTAATCCCTAAATATAATATAATACGTCACTTGTGTGTTAAAATTTAGTGGCTAAATAATAATGTAATTTTTAAAATTTCTGATTTTCCAGCTTTACCAGATGTTGTAAATAATTTAGTTCAACCTATAAGTGACCATATATTAAACTAAGATACATTTAATGTAAGATTATTAAGTGTTAGGATAAATGGGACCAATAAAAAAAGCATCTGGTAGAAAGCTGTTAATAATGCTTTTTTTAAAATTACGTCGCAAATCAAAAAATATTTGTGTTAAAAATATAACAGCTAGAAACCTTTATCTTCTATGTCTTTCTTTTAAGCAGTACACAGCACACATAAAGCAATGGTTAAAAGTTTTATAGGTACTGTGACGGCCATTAAATCTAGGCAAAGAATTTGTCAAATTTTGACTTTTTTTGTAATATGTAATATTTTTTACCTTGTTTGCCTCTTAATTACTATAATAACTGAGGGTTAAAGAAAAGCATGTATATTATAAAAAGAAAAGTTAATAATTATCCCGTTATTATTCACTACTTAATACATATTCGCAAATTAATAATCGGCAAACCATGTGAAACTTTGAAGAGAATTATATTGAACGGCGATGACTGTATTTCTCAAAACTAAGACCATAGAATCAAGATTTTTTTTGTAATAATGAAATATTTAGGCATTTACACAAAATATGCAGCCTCTTGATTCGAGCATATACTAATCTGGAGGGATAAAGTAAAGCACTGAAAAGGGGGTCGCATAAGAAAGAAAAAGCAACAGTTATCGCCGTTATTATCTCTCTCTTACAGGGTACCTGATTCGCCAATTCAAATAATCGGCAAACCATGTACGCTTTGAGAGAGAATTATAGCAACGGCGATGACTGTGGCTTTCTCTTTCTAATGCGACAACGTTTTCAGCGCTTTGCTTTATCCCTAAGCATACACTAACCTGAATGGATAAATCCGTCCTGGTTAGTATATGCTTAAAGTCTCCAGATCCTCGAATATAAATATCCGACCTTTCTTTTATAAGTATGCGGACGGCAAAGCACATTGACGTTTCAATGGCATTTATAAAATTCGGTAAAATGCCAAAAGAAATTGCTACGTTTGTGGAGCTAGCCCATGTGAAAGAGCATACTGGGCACTACTTTTGCAGGACTTTGACCACGTTGCTGGTGCATTTTGGTGGGACATAACAATGTTGAAGCAACATGGGGGATGTAAGTCTTCGGCGGTCGCGGAGGGCTATATCGAAGACTCCGTAGCCAATAAGTCGAATATTGGCAATAAATAATTTTTGGGCGTTTCTGGAGTATCAAGTAGGGTGAATAATATTGTTAATTTTACAAAAAAAAAAGGAGGAGTGAGAGCGTTTAATTGAATTAAATAACTGTTTACAATTTACAATAAATATTTCCAATAAGAAAACAATTCCTGTTGTAATTTGTAGTTGTAATGTAATAAAATTAGTTTTGTCTAGTCTTTTTTTTTCTGCCACTGCTGTAAAAACACCAATAAACACATGGAAAACAAGGCCTAAAAGTGACTAATTTCATACACCCGTGTGAAATTTAATGGCACGGTTCTGACTGTGTGAAAAATATGGCCCAATTGATATTTTATTCATACATCGATATCTTCGGTGTAAAATAAGGCTTCAAAGCGCCATCAAACATTCAATAAGCCTAAATCTCATTTTTCATAGTAAGCCTAAGTGCTAAAATAGTGCAGTCGTAAAAAAAACATAGTGTGCAACTCACCAAACTGTCACAATCGTGTAAAAAAGGCTGTTTTCAAAACTTGTACAGTATACCATTTATTTAAAACTCCATTATTTTCTGTTTACTTAATCCCATTCTTAATATTAATTACCAGTTTAATTTAAGTTACATTGCGTAGGAACTTTTCTGCCAAGGTAGAAAAAGTCTACTTTTTCTTACTAGACAGTAGGTAGGTAGGTAGGTTAGTTTAAAGTGAGTGGGTATAACACCCTTCCACCGCGACCGATCGATCTGTTGTGGCTCACACCCTTTTATATTTCTCCCACCAGGTCCGGACTTTTAATAAATCTGATGATCCTGTTGGGAGAGAGATCTTTCACCTCCCCCGGCAACAAGGTGTCATTGCCGAGGATTGCTAGGCCGATCTTGTGCATGTGGTATTTTAATCTGCAGTGTCCCGTGTACAGTCCCACTAGAGTTTTAAGGTGTACCTTTAATTGCTCCAGTAGTTTGACAGTACATTGTTGGTTCGGTGGGCTTATGAAGACCTTCGAGCGTCTGAGACCCGGAAGTCCATGCCAGTACCGAAGATTTTCTCTTTGTGTCCAAGCTGATATGAACTGCTTGGCAGTTCCATAAGATATACCGATGACCGGTTTAGGCCCTGTGAATTTTGTTTCCGCCCACCTTTTGGCAAGGGGGTCTGCGGATTCATTACCTTCTAGGCCGGTGCGTCCAGTTATCCATAGTAGTGTAACCTTGTTGTTTTGACCCAGTTTGGTCAGCGCATCCTTGCAATTCCAGACGGTTTTCGAATTGCACCGGCTGGATTCAAGAGCCTTAAGAGCTGCTTGACTATCGGAGAATATTTTAATTGTCTTACGTGTGCAGTGCCGATCAACCAGCGATCTAGCACACATCTCCATAGCAAATACCTCCGCTTGAAATATGGTTGCGAGAGTGCCCAGGCTAAAGGAAAACTCTATAACAATCTTTTAATTTCTATTTATGTAATAGATATTCGCAGATGTAAATTTAGGTTTATGAAAATTGTTAAGAAATTTTTTGATTCAATTTTTTAATGTAAAAAATATTTTTAAGGAAAGAGTAGAATATAATCAGAAGCTTAACAAATAAAAAAGCGTATATTTAAATGGCATTATTGAAAATCCTTTAAATATTTCGTGTTTAAATTCTTTTAAAGTTTTAAAGAATGTCATTTCCTTTGAATAACTTAATTTAAATACTTTCTTGCCAAATAAAGTTTGAAAACAAAGCAATAAAAGTAATATAATTAAAAAGTCTTTTATACCAGATCACGTCTTTGACGCTACTTTAACGAGAATAATTTAGAATTCCATTTTTTTCATTTTACTAATATTTAATAATAATGCTTCTACAAAAATAATTAAAATAAATCCCAAATTACAGGTTTTTTTCGTTAATATATTACCTGATTCGGTGCTATATTTGTTAGATATTGTAACATTTTTTTAAGTAATAAACAAACCGTTAACGAGCTTGAGTTTGCTATACGATATACTGGCTTATTACATTTTTAACATTTTTTAAAATAAATATTTTGTTATTAACAACGGTTGTTAATATAAAAAAGCGGTTCTTATGTTACATCAGTCAGAGTCAGATATAACATACTAGACCAAGCCTCATCTGTTTTTGGTTGGATGTTGGAAGTGGCAGGCATGTTTTTTGCTAAAAACCCTTCGAAAAGCTGAAAATCAAGATACACTCCCTTCCAAAAAGGTCCGTAACATTTGCTTAATATACAAGATGTAAAAAAATATCTTTTTTACTTTAATTCCTAATAACGTTGTAAGTATTGGTAGTATAAAAAATCGTAGTAGGAAAAAGTTTTTTAAAAAATGATCCACAAAAAAGGATTGATTAGAAAACACAAAATGCATTACGCTTGTTGCAAAATAGCAGTAAACAAAAAAGGCAAAAAAGAAGTTTATTGTGTAATTTTTTAGGATGCTTTAGATTGTTCTTAGGAACTTTGTATAAGTTTAAAAAAAACATTTTGTCATAGTAAAATATCTTGCTAAATTCAAGTAATTGATAGATTTTGCATAATAAATTTTTAATTCAATTTAATTTTTAAAAAAATTGACAATTTAGCAAACTAAGTAGACTTCAAAATATTAACCTTGGACATTTGTTTTTTTTTTTAATATACTAGAGATTTAAAGTTTTTAAACATTAATTTAAAAATAAATATAGGATCATTTGGGCGTCCTTGAAAATTGTTTAAAATTAAAAAATACTACTTATAATCAAGTAAACTAACTACACAAATAAATAAAAAATTGCACAGAAAATATGGTTTAAAAGTACCCGTAAAGACGCTTTGTCTAATATATAGAAATCGCCAATCGGTCGATTGGTTCATAAGATATAAGCTGCCAAAGGTGACTGGCATTTATATGCAATTATTGTCTTGTTTTTTTTTATATTTTACCAATAAATTGATTTTAGAGCAACACAGACTGTCTTTTTATAATGTTATAAATACCAAATTACCGATGCTGCATTACCCGTTGCACAGCTAAACCAATTTTTAGATTATGAAACTTTAAGATTTTTTGCATGGAACTTTTTTTAAATTTTATTTATAAAACCCTTAGCCTCAACACCCAAAGGACCAAAAGTTTTCACAGCAAAAGAAATAAAGATAAAATGATCTTCAAGTTTTATCCAAATAAGATTTTGCAAGTGAATGGCTGCAAGTAGCGTCCCAAAGTAATTGTTTTCTATATTTCCAGGATATAAGGCCATTCCATCTACACGATTTTCAGCTGAAATCAAAGCTCTTTTGATAATGTCATTTATCTGACTGTGTCTAGAAGAACGCCCTTCGTTTTTTTTTGCAGTTTAACCCATGTAGGCCATAAAATAAACAAAACTTGTTCAAATAGTTATTGTCTTCGGATTTGTGATGTTTCATCATAACATGAAGTTTTATCTGGCCAAATACAAAAGTATTTAGAGAATTCCAAAGCCCCAAAAATCCGTACAAAAAACTACATATTTTTTGCCTTGTCTTTTCTTTATTTCTGTTTTGCAACAAGCGTGTTGCATTTTTTGATTTCTAACCAATCTCATCTTGTAGCAAATTTAGTTAAAACTTTTCTCTCCTACAAATTTGTTTCTACCATTAAAGTAATACGCGATGTAGGTAAACATTTTTTAATTCTGTTTATTTAATAAATGTTCCGGACCTTTTTAAGAGGAAGAATTTCTCGATTCTTGTTAAATACATCTTCCTTCCAAAAAAATGCCTGCCACCTTATAAATTTAACAACTTTTGATTTTTTACAAAAGACCTTGTCCAAACTTGATATTGTAGTTATTAATATTGTTATTGGGTAAACAACTTTTATTAACTCGGAATACTGACAAGTTACATAAAAAGTATTACGAAAAAATTCAGATAAAGTTTAATTTTACATTTATGGAATATTTATAATTATTGAGATTATATTTTATCACATAATTTGTTGTAATTGTTTTTATTTTTTATACACTTTTTTCTCCCTCGCTTTTTTATGATGTCAGCAAATTTTAAAAATCCAATATAAACAGTATATTATTAAAATATACTTAAAATTTTTAAAAAACAATATTTGTTGCTCAAAAATGTCGTATTATAATGGTGGAAAATCATAACTTTATAAATTGTGACGATAATGGAAAAAGTTAGAAAATAAATAAGTAATTTTGTAGCAAAAATTACACAATTTTTAAACTTTATTAACATTAACATTATACCGTTCGTATATTAATTTTATTTAAAAGAAACGCGGACTTGATACAAAAAAAAATAAATTATACTGTCATTTCCCTTCTTTACAAGATAAAATTCACAACAATGGAGTTTCGTTCGGGACAAAAGTTTTAATTTACAAGCGCCCAAACTTCGCATCCTTTTGCTCTTAAGTGCTGCGAAACAACTTCTCAAAACAGCCAGAGACCATAATAATTTATTGCTAGAAGAAACAGACAATGACCCTTTCTACTCTGGACAATTCCGTTAATAAATTACCTTTATTTCGTTGGTCTTCGAACTTTCCTCGACTTAAACAAGTTGAAAGTAAGTTTTTCTAAAAATATGGCGGTTTAAAAAATATATAAACATATAATAAATATCAAATAAATGTACAACATATCAGTATAAGTCATATGAATTTTAAAAGCACCTCAAATTAAAATAAATATTTTTAAATTTAAACTTATTGTTACTACAATATTTACCTTAGCCAAACTCCTCTCTACGCTTATCTACTTCTTTGAGCTAGTCTTTACTGTGTGGTCAATATTAAGCTTCAGGCCCCACAGGCGTAAAGTGAGTGTCCTTGTCTTTTAATGTATATCATCACCTTAACGCTATTATAAGTTATTTTATTTTTTTTTAATAAACATTTTATATATCATAATATAATTACCATACAATCATGGCTATATAACCAAAGCACGAGACCACCAAACAAAAAAAAAACTAATCCAACGTTATACCTAATTCAACTAAACAAAAACAATTAAAATTTTAAAAATCGATTTAAATGTATGTGGTAACCTTAAAAATTATTTTAAATTAAAAGGTTACTGATTATTTCTTTAGTTATTTTAATCATTCTAAGACCACAATATTTTATTTAAAAAAAAGATCGTCTTAGACTGTAATTGGCTAAAAGACACTAATAAATTGATATATTTTAAATTTTATATTAATTAAATAATATTAAAATGTAAACTATAGTATCTCCCTTATTAAAATAATTTAGTTAAGATTTTTAATTATGCACCTTAGTTTTTTAGAAATCTTAATTGGGATAAAAATAAAAGACAATTATACGTGCGACAAAAAAATTCCCTAATTTGTCTGAATATCTACAAATATGATTTCCAGAATGCCAAGTTTTGAAGGAGACGCCATTCCCCAACGTGAGAACAATATTCTAAAGAGGGTCTGATGTGGGCTACATATAGAGTATACAGATAAAATGGAAAGAAATACTTTCTGGCTCAAAAAAAGGAATCCAAGCTTTTTGATGCCCTGGATGTAATGTGTTTGTGCCAGTTAAGGTTATTCTCAAAAGTAACACCCACAAGATTAAACGATTCTTTGTTCTGCAGAACTTGGCCGCTCATATGTAACGGATGAGCATTGGCCGACTTTTTGCCCGATAGCGAACATAACTGTGTTTTGGAGAAATTAAACTGGACAAGATTTTTGGCGCCCCAATTCAAGATTACTTTAAGGTCTTGTAAAATGGATATCTGCATTGACCTGCGCTTGTTTTCCAAATCAGAATTACACGGTGGCTTAAAAAATTAAATATTAGAGTGGAGAGTACTATCGTCAGCAAAACCATATATAGGTTTGGTTGTGAAAGAGAGAAGATCGTTAATGTGAAGAAGAAACAGAGTTGGTGCCAGATTTGCAGATAGCCTACGGAAGAAACTTTTAAAATCAAAAAGACTTATTAAAAATTTAGTGACAAGTCCAAAAATGTTATTTATCATGTATATATGTTATTAACAAAATCCCTTATAACTGTTATAAATTTATAGATATCGCATAAGAAAAAATTAAAAATATATTTAAAAAAAAACAGAATTCCATAAATAAAAAATTATTAACTTGCATTGAATAATAATTACAAAATATACTGAAATGCCTCTAGTATTTTACCAAAGAAAACTTTTTCAGCAAACCGCATAATAACAGAAAATACATATATAGTATTAAATTAACACGTGGTAAATAAAAAAAAACGTTTGTAGAATTTCCTAAAAATGGTAACCGACTTGTCGCCATAACACTGATAAGTTTTTTTTTTACTTTTAAAGGATTTTTTTAAGTTTTTTTTTTTTTTAGATGATGTGCAAGTTTGTAAAGATCAAGTAACTCAAAACATATTTTCTAATAAAAAACAGTGTCGAAAATATATGTTTTTAATTCGGCGTTATCTATAGTGCAATGGAATTATAAAATATTCATATAAGATAATTATTATTGTAAAATACGGTATTTTTTTTAACTACCATTACAAAAAAATCGGCTTTTAATATGTCACTGAATTAGTTTCCTTTTGTGTATGTTGCCATAAATAATAAACAGTCCTCGTAACTACCATAACTCTTTTAACTTGGGAATTTCACTTTAGACTTCCTATTTTTGAAAAGTCCCTTTGGCAGCAAAGTGAATTTTAGATTGTTTCGCATTCCCAGACGATTACAATACACAGCTTGCAGCACAAGTAATTGTAAAATCACAATACAAATTCGAAACAAATTGCATCTTGCTTTATTGAAAGCGCGCTTTCGCGTTTCTAAAGATGCTTTGTTTCAAATCTCAAGACGGAAATTTGCCAACAAAATGGGTATCTAGCATTTTAAAATTGATTCGAATATAAGAAGTTTGCTATTGACATTTTCAGTATCTATTGTTTTTAGCCATCGGCTTTTATTAACGAGAAATTGCAATATTAGAAACGTCACTTTAAGGAACAGATTTAAAGAAATTGTTTTATTTTATAGTCTCAAAAATTTCGGTTTTAATATCTGTAAAGTAAAAATAGAGTTATGACATCGATGAAGTTAAAACCACCATATTTATTTTTAATTTTTGCGGTTTATTTATTAATACAGTTATATTACTAATGCCACGACGTTATTTTAGCATTGAAAAACTGCAATAATTAGATCGATACTTAAACCAGAAAAGACATTAAAAAAATGGGGTCATAAAAAACCAATAGCGCTGACATTAAACGAGCGTTCGACACTTTAGGGCAAAACGGCCTGATCTACAAACTTGTCACAATACACAACTTACCAATATACGTGGTACCACTGTTCCACTCTTACCATCAAAACAGGAGTTTAAGGGTAAGAGTTAAAAATGACTACTCACAGACATACACGACTCACGCTGGTATATCGCAAGGAACAATGCTATCACCCAAACTATACAACCTATATACCTCTGACTTCCCCAAATTTCCGAATACTAAAATTGCATTATTCGCAGATTATACTCTTCTATACGCGCACTTATTTGCAGTAAACACCGCAAGACAACAACTACAGACTCATTTTTACCATCTACGACCTTGGTACGAGATATGGAAGATTAGTATTAATGGGAAAAAGAGCAAATGTATGATTATGACTAAAAAGTTCACTAATAACAAAATCAACATTCCTATGAAAATAAACGAGACGTACATACAACCTCATAAGACACTTAAATACCTCGGCTACACTACCGGCTATCATTCCAACAACGTATCACCCAGCAGCGATGCATAATCTCTATGCATTACTTTTCCCAAAATCCTGCTTGTCACCCCAACAAATTGACTATATACAAACAAATTATTCGACCAACAATAACATAAGCTGCACCAGTCTGGTGTAGCATATCAAATACCCGAATCTCGAGACTACAGAGACATCAAAACAAAGTCTTATGTTGCGTAACGTCCCCCGGGCGTTAGGCAAGGATGGATGAACTTTACAATTTAACTGACACGCCAAGAATAGATGAATATATATATTCTTTGGCAGACCAGTTTTATAAGACAATGCCGCTAAAATCTATACTCACACGCGACCTGACGCGGCTCAGACATCACGATGACATAACACACAAACCAATATACAAAAGACTACCATTTTATTACGGAGATGATGAGTAACCCTTCTTATTTCCACACTCCAATCTTTAAAACCATCCTATACTGAAATCACAGACCAATACCAGGACACACTTACAAAACCAACGCGTACATACCAAGAACGAATAAAGAATGAATGAAGGAGTAAATAGAATGAATGAGCGAGTGAATCTTAAATAAAATGTGAGAAAAAATGCAAAGTACCAGACATAACAAACAAACCGAGCAATGTTTAAATCTACTTGTACCGTACCTGACGTTGCTGCTACTTGTACCTGATGTAAATCAACCTGGTTTTTTGGAAACTTTTTCCAGCGAATTATATAAAATATTTTATGTAAATAGTAACTAAAATAACAACCATCATACTAAACTTTTAAGTAAAACAAGTGTCTAGCAGTGTGAAAGTGTGAAAGATTACTAATCGGAAAACGTTAACTTACCATGGACCAATACTTCCCACCTACCCCCGGGTTACCATCAACCCCAACCTTCCCCTTCCCTGGTTGCTTTCAACTCGCAAAGTTTGACAAGGCAATCGCGAGTGCACTTTGTAATATATAGCTTGTACATATTTATAAATATAGTATATAGTAGAAGTTGATAGGTTAAGAAGTGTTGTACAAATTATATTAATGAATATAGCTATTTGAAAGGAAGGAAGGACAAAGGCTTATCATGAATTATGTAGATGCAGTTTTTTAAATGTATTGTATTGCACTGTAATAAATAAGATCGCTTGGCTCAACATAGGTCAGTCTTTTCCGTATTTTGAGGTGTCCTAATCCTAAGGCCATTTTTTGAAGCTTTAGTCTTCTTTGTATACTTAAGCGATTGTTGGATGAATCTCTTCGCCTGTCTTTGCCTGGAGCATCATTCCAGTGAGTCTTTATTTGCCTCTCATCCCATTTTCTAAGTTTTTGCAATATCGGTGTCCCCAAGCTGTGCCGCAGAAAGGTTCCGGTTCGTAAAACGGGGCCCACTTTGGCTAGTTGGTTGGCACCTTAATTGCCTACCACTTCCTCATGTCCTGGCACCCACATTAGAGTAACTCTTTTGTTTGTGGACGGTTAATTAGAGGATTCGAATTCCCAGACCAACCTTGAGTCAAAGCAGCATAAAGCAAAAGCCTTTAAGGCGTCCTTACTGTCCGATAAGATGCAGATACTTACTCCTTATAGCCCTCACTCATTTAATACGGCACTACTTAAAAAAAATATGTTTAAAATAAAGCATTTTTTAAGGTAAAAAGTTGTATTGCGTCGCGATTATTTTGCAACAGTGGTACAATTTACAAGAAATTGGCAAAAAATCAAAATGTTCTTATACATCTGAAATTTTGCATATAGGCTAAATTTTGCATTATAAAAAACCTTTTTGAAACTTTCAAAAACAACGCTATTTTTTTAATAAAAAAATTAAAATTTGACAAATAATGAGGATCATGTTACTACTATTTCTTTAATATATTTTCACTTTTATATTAATAATTTGATAATTCAAGTGATTGTGTTTATCGTTGTCCTAAAGATATATATATATATATATTAATATATATATTATATATATATATATATATTATATATTATATATATATAAAATATATATATATATATATATATATATATATATATATATATATATATATATAATAAAAATGTAGGCTGTCGGCCAACAAAGTCAAGGATTTTTTCAAAAGAAGAAATATCTACATTTATTATTAAAGCACCTGATGAAATATATCTTTTGATAAAAATTCCGAGAAGAGAAGAACTCGCAAAAATGAAAACATCCGACATCGAGGACACGACAAGATTCCAGACGCAAAAAACTATACCTCACGTACTTTCGTCCTGTCTAAAAAGATCAACGACGGAAAGTATTTGTTCTTATATCGGAAGTATACAGCATTACGGCCACCGACAAAAATCAACGGTTTTCGTATATTTCAAGGGAATTTGCACACAACAATGCGTTGGGATCAATACATTTGGGAAGATGCCTTCTGAGATAACAAACATTTTTAAAGTTGCCGAATCCAGAGCTATATACCGGCCACAGCTTCCGGCGATCTTCTGCAACGTTACTTGCAAATTCCGGAAAAGGACTCATAGATATAAAGCGGTTAGGCGGTTAGAAATCGACATCGGTAGCCGAGGGATACATTGAAGAATCAACAGGCTACAAAAGGGGTTAAGTAAAAAAAATTTAAACTGCAACAAGCCAAAAACTCTCAAGAATCCAGATGAAATGTCCTGTTCCACAGACGCTGTTCAATCAGCTAAAACACAAGATTTCATCTTAACATCGAGCAGCGAACCATCATCGACGTTCCTAAGAAATCATTTGAAATCAGCCATAAACCTTTAACCTGCAACTAATTGTACTTTTAACATTATTATTGTCAATAATAATTAATAATAGTTTTTTTGTATAATCAGTTAAAATAAAAATTGAATTATTTATTTGGATTTTTAATTTTTACTGAAATATTCGTATATTTCTAATAATCATATTCTTTAATAAAACGCTCGTAGAAAAAGTATTCGCAAGTAGAAAAAGTATTGTACCTAATAATTGCGCAAAGTGACTTTTCCGCACTTAAAGCTTATCCGAACTCCGTCTAACTGCTTTGGCGTGCGGAAAAGTATCACTTTGCGCTCTTATTAGGAAAATAACTATATTAAGATAAATATTTGGACTTTAATCTAAAATTTCTTAAAAATGTTACCCAAAGTTTAAGATAACATTTTTATGCTACATAATATGCGTTTAAAAATATGTTTTTTTAAGTCAAAAAAATAGACATGTTAGTTATCTTTTTTAAAATAAGTCTTGCTCAAACTTTCGAAAACGCCCCCCTTTAATTTGTCTAAAACTTTATACAGAATTTTCTTATAGCATAAGAAACAATGTTTAGAGGTTTTTTTGGCGGCAAAAATCGTGAAAAAATATTTTTTGTCAAATTTTTTTTTTTTCTTTTTATAATTTTGAGATTAGAAAATGAGTAGTAGTAGAAAAAAAAACTATTTTAATTGAATTAAATTTAAATTAATACGATTAAATAAGCAATGTTGCCAGATGTTTTCTAATAATTTGTTATTATTGAAGGTTGTTTTTTCCGTTTAATAAAATAAAGTGTGATATCTTAATTTTATGATTTTTTATAGCCAAAAATGGGGTGAACCCCACTTCCGGATAATTACCCTATTTAAAAGTGTGTTATTTTTTGTAATTTGTGTATTTATTATTTATTCCATAATGCCTTTAAGCTATTTTTAAATTTTTTTTTTTATCCGACAACGTTGCAAAATCTGTCATTTTTCTTAACTTAAAAACATAGTGTTTTTTTTTTAATTTTAATTAAATTTTTCTCTGCAAAAATGCACTTTTTCGGGTTTTTTCTTTTTGAAATTTACTTAACAAAATGTGCTCTTTTTATCTTTTTTTTTTCAACTTAATGGACGCTAAACGACAACAGACCCTTCCGACAATTTTAAAATTCCACAATTTTCCAAAAAAAGGGCACTCTATTTTTTTTATTAACAATTTTTCTAAATTTTACAATTTCCTAATAAAAGGGCGCCGTCCTTACAACATGTTTGGAGATTAGGTATTATTTTTTTGGAAGAAAAGAAAAATGTTTTAAACAAAAAAAAATTATTATATTATTTATTTATTTATTTTTTATTTCACTATGGCTGCCAACAAGAAACCCTAAACATCGTTTCTTTTGCTATAAACAAGTCCTGTACAAAGTTACAAATGAATTGGAGAGGGGGCGTTTTTGGAAGAAGAAGTCTTAAACCTAGAAATTACTTTTTAATGAATTTAAATAGATATTCAATACAATTCTGTTCAGGTTCTGGAAGGGTAACTTATATGGCATTTATTGTTTAAAATATTTTCCACAAATGATAGCTAATTACTAAAATTTTAAATTTGTTTTGCAGAACTTTAACTATTATATGCAGTAACGAAACACCGCATATCGTGCAAATATAAACAAAAATGCTAGAGCTCCTAAAAATAGAAACACGAAACTCGATTTAAATATCAAATTTGTTGATATATGGGTCTAAAATACAGATTTTATGGGTAAATTAGCACCAATAACTGCAAAATATGAATTTTACAATGTTGATTTAATTATTTTTTTTTGTTTTACTGGATTTGCGTTGGTTAAATTATAAAAGTTTTTAAAATGTTCGGGAATATTTCGGATTATAAAATGTGTACTTTTAACAAATGATTTTTTAAAAGAGTAGCCAAAAACTGTTAATACGAACTTTTTTTTTTTTTTAATTTATATTTATTATCAAACAGCACAAAATTAAGAGAAAAATAAACATTTAAATTAATTCCTTATAAGAAAAAAGTAAATTCTTAGGTTTTATATCATCTTGCTATCCTACCATGTGTTTTATTATTACTCAAAAAAGATCTTACTGACTCAACATTGGTATCTATTAAATGGCTTAATTTACGTAAAGTTGATATGATAGAAATATATCTTTATAAAAAAATATATTCCTTATCTCAATTATTCCATATTTATTAAAATGCATTATATTCATAACCAGTGTACTATTCTGCCAAGTAAGTAATTTTATTGTTACAACTTTGTTTTATTCTTTTACTTTTTTAGTATTAAAGTTAGTAATGTTCTATCTAAGTAAAGCGTGCCAATTATAATATTTATAAAATTTTTAGAACAAATTTTAAAATGCATATGACTTACTTCGTTCTTCTAACATCAGCTTAACAATAAATACGGTCATAAGGGTGATTTTTCTTTAATAATTAAAATATACTTAAAAAAATACAGTTAAAATCACCTTCAACCATATACGAGATGTTCCCAACCTTAAGTAAATATTGAAAAATGTGATTGTATAAATGGTTTTTTAAAAATGTTCTATTAACATGTGTCCAATAATGCTTTATTTATGTTCTACAAGGTGTTACATTTTTAATAATGTTTTAGTTTTTTGACACTTTAACATGTTTTTCCAAATACTTCTTAGCCAGTGCAAAATATTAAAAAAGTGTATGAGACGAAGAAGTTGGGTAATACAAAGGGCAATTTAATCATGTTTATAAAAGAAAACAGTGGTTACGGAGAAAAAAATTAGAAGGAATTAAAAGGCAATGACCGGAAAAAAGTTACACTTTTTAAAATTTATATTTATACATTCACTGGAAAGGTAAAAGGTCTCAAGCGCCACTACAAGGTGAACTAAGTTATATACCTTACTGAAAAGCCCTTTTTTTCTGCTTCAACCTGTCTAAGTCTAAAGCATTCTATTGGTTTTGCTGTCGCTTGTTTTTAGATCTAATAATAATTTACTAGATAATAAGTTATAATTTTTTTTCTTAAAATTTTACGATTAAAACGTTCTCTAGTAAAAAAGTAGCATTTTTGTCGCTTTTGACCTTTTTACCTTTCCATGACGATATATATATATATATATATATATATATATATATATATATATATATATATATATATATATATATATATATATATATATATATATATATACAGGGTGTAAAAGTATGATGCTCATGATTTTACATTTAAAGGGCGATAGAGGAGCTCAAAATAAGTCGAAAAAGCCAAGAACATATGAGTCAAAAGTTAATTGTTTTCGAAATACGGCCTTTCAAAGTTTAAAAATTGGCAACACCGCGCCTGTTTCATTGAAGCATCTCTCGACTTCGAACGTTGTTGTGAATTTTTTTGGACTATTTACACTTTTTTTAAGGAGATGTTCATTTACATACAAATAATAAAAATTACTTCTTGAAATTTATTTTGATATTAAATTTATGTAAAGAATCAATTATTGTTTGGTGTTTATTTGTAATTAAAAATAATTGTACTTACCATAAGAATAGGCTTATTATCCATTTAAAGGGAAAACAAAAATTTTTAGCTTTAAAACAGCACTTTTTGTTTTTTAAAGAATAAGATTTCTTGGTGCACATTCCGTTTTCATCAGTCTTTGGTACACTTGCAATACGTTTGTCTTTAATTTAAAACATATCGACTATTTTTCCGATTCAAAAACAAACAAAAAATATCGTGGCCGGATCGGGACTTCTTTGAACGACTGACCTTACGTACAAGTGGGGCTCTGTTAAAAGTTTTTAGTTTTTAACTGGGAGAACAATTGTTAAAAATTATTTTTTTTTACTTGTAGACTAAAACATTTAAAATTTAGTTTAATTTATTATTAAATGAATCTACTGATAAGCGATTAAGACAAAATTTTGCAGTTGGTAGGTTTTCAGAAAAAATGCTTTTAAAGTGCATAAATTTAACATCGTTTAGACAAAAATCTGTCGTTTGACACATATGTCTTTAAACTTTTCGACTTTTTTTGAGCTCCACTATCGCTCATTAAAATGATGAGCATCATACTTTTTTCACCCTGTATATATATATATATATATATATATATATATATATATATATATATATATATATATATATATATATATATATATATATATATATATATATATATATATATACAGGTTTAAAAAGTATGATGCTCACGATTTCAATGGGCGATAGTGGAGCTCAAAATAAGTCGAAAAACCAAAAACATATGGGTCAAAAGTTAACGTTTCGAAATATGACCTTTAAAGTTTAAAAAAATTGGCAACACCGCGCCTGTTTCATAAAAGCGAGTCGACGTTTTTTGCGAGTTTTGCATATTTACACTTTTTTTAAGGAGATGTTTATTTATATACAAATAATAAAAATTACTTATTGCATTTTGTTTTGATAATTAATTTAAAATTAGATTTAGTAAAAAACAACATTATTGTTTGGTTATATTTGAAATTAAAATAAGCACTCGAAAAAGTTTCAGATATTCATTTTCAGAGCTAAATTATTACATGTTTTAAAAACAGACTCTTTATTTTACCATAGAATAAGCTTTTCATTGTTTGAGACACTTTGCTTTTGAGCAACAACTTTTACCCCCTGGATTTTATATAATATATAATAAAATATATATTATATATCTATTTAATATATATAATAATATAAAAATGTTCATCTATATACAGTTTAAAAATATGATACTCTATTTACAATGGACTAAAGCCAAAAAAAGTGATCAAACTAGGAAAAGTTAGCTCAGTTTCCAATAATTTTAAAGTTTAAAATTAAAAATGTTTAAAAAATATTATTTTAGTTTATTAATTTTTAAATTTATTTATATACAAATTTATAAAATTACTTTATTTTATTATGAATGAATCTACTTATAAATTAGATAATGTAAAAAAAAATATTATGGGTTTTTCTAAAGAAAATAATTTATCTCAAAAGCTAAATATTATTTTTACATTTTTTTAGCAAACTAGTCATTTTTATATTACATAATAATTTTTAAACTTTTCAACTTGTTTTAGCAAAAACTTATGCCCATTTAAATTTATAATCATATGCATTTTATATTCATTTATAAATATAATATAAATATATATATTTATAATATATTTATAATGATAACAGGACTAACTATTACTATATATATATATATATATATATATATATATATATATATATATATATATATTATAATATATATATATATATATATATATATATATATATATATATATATATATATATATATATATATATATATATATATATATATATATATATATATAAGTTAAGTGGCAAGTCTAAAAACCCAAAAATGCATCATTATTAATTTTTATCGTGTTTTGTAATAACTTTTAATCTATTATTGATAATTTCTTTTATTTTTTAAATCTGTGATTAGCTTATTGTGTTAACCTATCCTATTGTCAAAATTATTGTAATATAATTTGGTCTAGTATTTGGTTTATACAAGCACCAATATAATTTAAGAAAATCAGACACCCTACGGGCTCGAACTTTTAAATCCACAAACAGCTTATAATTCCTTAAAGTTAGTGTTAAATAAAATTAAATTATATCAAAAATAATTAACCTGTCAACATGTCTGTTAAATCCTTACCAAAAGTTGTTTGAAAAAGCAAATTACTTTATAGTCTTAGGTACGAGATTAAAAAAATATACGCTCATCTGTTAATTGGATGTAATAATGTTTTATAGGCTAAATTCAATCTTATAAATTTATGAAAATAACCTCTGTCACCATAGGTTTGTTACAATTAATAATCAATTATTAACAAAATAAATAAGAATGCTATATTTGTTTTTTTTTTAATTATTAATTATTTATTTTATTAATTTGAATCTCAAATAACTCAAAATTTGCAGAAAAAATCAAAAAATAAATTATTTTTATTTCTCAAATTTTTTCCAAAGACACCCTAAAAAAACCCTAAAAATTCGGTTTTTTATAATCTAACTTAAAGGTATAATAAAAAAAAGAGACTTTCTAAATTATCTTTATAAAAAGCTATATAAACATTTTTGGTGAGATGAACACTAAAGGAGATATAACCAAAAATGTGATTTTGTCAAAAAATTCAGTCCAAAATATTTTTTTTGTAGCAGACCTATGATGGCAGAGATTGTCTGAATAAATTCATAAGATTAAAGTCAGCCTACAAACATTATTTTATTCAATTAACAGATTAGGATATATTTTTTTAATCCCGGATCTTAGACTATTAGTATCGAACCGTCTCAGTCGGGTTACTTCACCATAATATGATACAATTTTAATTAACCCCAGCCCTTAAGAATGACATTGTGGTTTTTATTACGTTTTACCCAAAAAATGGTTACAATTTTTTTTATTTAGTTACACGGTTTGCTTTTTTTATATACAGGGTGTCTTAAAAGTAATAGAACACAGAGCAACTGCAGATCCCTTAGGTCAAAATAATGTAATTTAGGTAAACTTGCCTTATCACAAAGTTAATAATAACTAAGATACAGGGTGTGAAACTTTAAATTTTGTTCTGGCCCCAGCTACGGCCTACCCCAATTGTTTTAGATAGCATAACTTTTTTTAAGCCTAGTATATTAACCTGTTTATTAAAAAATAAGTTACTATAATTTTCTCTGCATTAAAACTGTATACCTTATTTAAGTCCCTAGAAGTAACTGTTTTCAAGATAAACGCACTCTAAAGGACCCCGCAATTTTCTTATGAAAAATGGGTTTCTGCCAATTGTTTTCAAACTTTGCATAGGAATAGTTCCCAACACGCTGATTAAAAGTCTCCTCTAGCACAAAACCCGCAAACCCCAAAATCAGCCACAAAGGTCACTGGGGATTTGGGGACTTATGAGGCTGATTTTGAGGGGGTTAGAGGGGATTTCGGTTTTTGTGCCCGTAGAGATTTTGATATCGTGTTAAAAACTATTACTCTGCAAAGTTTGAAAACAATTGGCCAAAACCAATTTTCCATAGGAACATTGCGGGGTCCTTTAAAGTGCGTTTGTCTCGAAAACAGTTTCTCGGAGAGACCCAAATGAAGTATACATTTTTAATGCAAAAGAAATTATAGTAACTTATTTTTTAATAAACAGGGTAATATACTAATCTTAAAAAAGTTATGTCATCCAAAACAAGTGGGGTAGGCTGTAGCTGGCGCCCTCTAGTAGCAACATCAAAAACATGGACAAATTTGAATTTATCGCCTTAAGCAACCGTCAGATCCCCAATTTTGTACCGCTAGGTCACTTAGTTAAGAAATTATTACGAAAAACCGAAAATAAAATTAAAAGTTTGACACCCTTTATCTTAGTTATTATCAACTTTGGGATTAGTCAAATTTACGTAAATTGCATTATTTCGTCCTAAGAAATCTGCAGTTGCTTTGTGTCCCATTACTTTTGGGATACTCTGTATAAGTCAGATGAACAAATTTCCAAAAAAAAACTTAATGCTTCTTTACGTATCAATAAAGTCAAACCTAGTTTTTAGTTAGTCATACTACAGGCTGTTTGGCTACATGAACATGACTTTCCTACGGTTCCAATAAATGCAATGATTCATTAATTAATGGATCATTAAATTTATTAGAACGGTACTTAAAAAGTTACCCTTTGTGTTTTAAAGAGTCGTAAGGAGATCAGAAAAAAATTGTTCTTAAATAAAATGTATAATATTGACAATATAAAAAGCTCGTACATGTCTTTCATTTAGTCAGATGCCGTGACAGCCCACGAAAGCTTATATGGAGCCTAAGCGTTAGGTACCGTGGGGCCGGATTTTTAGATGTTTAGCCCATTTTATCCCCCAGTTTCGTCAACGCTGTCCCAGCATCGAAAGATGAGATATTACATTTCATGAAGCCTTAATATTTAGGCTAAAAATAATATGTTCGAGCACAACTTAAAGAAATTGGATATATAAGTCAGATGGACAGATTCCAAAAAAAACTTATTGCTTCTTTACGTATTTATAAAGTCAAACCAGAAAAAAATATGGATGGGGTCAAAACTTTTAAGTCAATTTACTAGTCTAGAATTAGATGAATTAAAAACAAAAATAAATATACCACAACTTTAATTTCTAAATAATAATCATATCCATTTAAATTTCCAGGCAATATTGTGAAATTTAAGGATTTAGATGGAAAATGTTTTATTTTAGGTAACTTTTAAAAACCCAGATGGGTCGCGGACACCCCCTGACCCCCCCCTACCGGCAGCCCTGGTCAAACTAGTTTTTAGTTAATCTAAATAAAGGCTATTTGGCTACATGAATATGACATTTCTACGGTTCAAATAAATAATTCATTAATTATTGGATCATTAAATTTATTAGAATATTACTTACAAAGTTACCCTCTGTGTTTAAAAAATCGTGAAAAGATCAAAACAAGGATTGTTTTCAAATAAAACGTATACTATTGACAATACGGAAAGCGTGTACATGTTATATTTGCAAGCAAGACATCCCTATAATATACGTATGTACATCCATATCTTTTATTTAGTCAGATGCCAAGCTGACCTCATATTTCTCATGTAGACTAGTGTTTTTTATTTGATTGGTTGCTATATATTTACTTGCCGTGTCGCGTAATATATCCTCACTTTTATATATCGTTTGTGTCGTCTATTTATTTCTTTTTGGGGTGTTATTTGTCCGAAAGATTTATAAGCGTTTAGGTTATTTTTCCTTTTTGAAATTGGTTTCAATATACACGATGTATTATATTAGGATAATAAAAGTCATGAAGGATGAAGGAAAGCAATATCTGCATATTTTAAAAGTTTTAGAGGTCTTTGTTATAAGTAAGTATTTTCCAAAATATATTAGCACTACAAAATACGTTCCTTCTATTATTTTTAGGTAAATTTAAGCCTACTATTGATTAATTCAAACTGTATTCTATTTAAAAATTTAAAAAACTCTTAACTCTTTTGTCACGTTTTGTTAAACATATTTTTAATATGTAAATAAGGGTGTATTATCTAAAATATTATTATTAAGTTATTTATTAGATTTTGTAAACAATTTAGTTCTTAATTTTAATTCTATCTAAAGCCCATTTTATCATTTTTTGTTTTTTTTTTTCTGGTCCTATTTGAACACCATTGTGTATATTTCTGTCGATTTTTACAATGTTTACTTTTGTAAGTCGGTTTACTCAAATTACAAGTTTTGCTTTTGTACATTTACTACTCATTCTACATTTTAGTTTATCATACACATTTAAAATAATTCGTAAGGCATCAACAAGGTAACGTCCAAGCTGACATGGAAATGATAAAAGAGCTGGAAGTCCTGGGAAAACGCAACAGGGTAATTCTCCTGTGGGTACCAGGACAATCGGGAATAGAAGGCAACGAAAAAGCGGATAAGCTAGCGAGACATGGATCATCCACACCATACTTTGGACCAGAACCTGCCCTTGGAGTAACCAAAACCACAGCACGAGGGCAAACCAGGAAATGGATCCAAAACAAACACGAGAAATACTCAGTAGTATAACTCATGGAAAAAGCTTTAAAAGGGGCCCATCCAAAACAACGAAGGAAGAACTACTAAGACACAGTAGGAAAAAACTTTGCATAACAGTAGGGTTGCTAACAGGGCACGATAACCTTAGAGGACACCTACACAAGATAGGCTCATACAATGGGGACCCAACTTGCAGAATGTGAGACGAGGGGGGATAAACAGCCTACCATATAAAGTGCGAATGAGAAGCGTTGAATTATAAAAAACATCACGAAAATCCACCTTTAAAGCAAATTAAAAGAGTTTAAGAAGTCCACTAATCTATTTAAAAATATTTAAGAATTTGCCACTTTCTTAAATACATATTAATTATCAACACACATTTATAGGTAATATTTTGACGATATTTTTTTTAATCCTCATGAGAGCCCACGAAAGCTTATATGGAGCCTAAGAGTTAGGTACCGTGGGTGCCGGATTTTTAAAAGTTTAACCCATTTTATCCACCAGTTCCGTCAACGCTGTCCAATCATACAAACATGCAGATATTGCATTTTATGGCGCCTTAAAATACTTAAAGGTTCTTAAAATGAACTATGTTAACAGAAAGGAAAAACGACTTAAAGAAATTGGACGTAATACAATTTGGTTTTTCAGGGTGGGTATATATATGAAGCAAGATGGTTTGGATATGCACCAATTCTTTCCTGAGGTTTTATCTTAAAGGACATATACCTGTGCCCATATATTGGCCTATAATTATATACCTATGGGTAATATAACTACATATAACTGAATTTAGGTGAACACGAGGGGAACTAGATAAAAATTCTATACACAATTTTTAGGATTTTTTGGAAAATTTATTGTGTTTTACCATATTTTTAAGGCTTTATGTTTCTTATTACCCCTCGTGTAAAGATAGAGGAAGATCTGGAGGAGCTGAAGGGATTGTTTGTTGTTTAAATTGAGCAAGTTTTCTTTTTTTTATATATATTTATGTAAAAAATTTTTAATGACTTTTCCCTTTTATTTATGTATAGATTATTTTGTACATGGTATTTTTAGTTATATTATTTCAGGCTTTTTCATAAATATCATTAAACAACAACCACTTTTCTTATTTTTTAAAATGTCTTTATAAAGGGTGTTTTTTAAAGAATAACACAAATAATGTTGGCTTCTAAGGCTTCTATCGTTGCTGGTTTATCAGCAGACACTAATGACTTGGTGTAACTCCACAGAAAATAATCTAGGAGCGTCACATCACAGGATCTGGGTGGATAGGTAACGGGTACATTTCTCGAAATTAATTTGTCACCAAACCTTGTTTGCAACAAGGCGATAGTTTCGTTTGCCGTGTGACATGTAGCGCCATCCTGTTGCATCCACATCTCGTCTGGATGAATATCATCCATATTTTGAAACAAATATTTATTAATCATGGTTTGGTAACGTTCTTCATTGACCGTAACGTTATCTTCAGCTTCATTAAAAAAAATGAGGTCCGATGATCCTATTAGCATGTAAACCAAACCAAACGGTCACTTTTTCTGAATGTAATGGAGTCTGTTAAATTTCCTTGGCATTTCACCATATCCGGAAATTTTGTTTATTTACACATCCAGAAAGCCATAAATGAGCCTCGTCGCTAAACAGAATCTTACGATAAAACAACGCTTCGCCTTCCAACTGTCCTAACGCCCAATTAGCGAAACGACAACGCAAGCTATGATCTTGGAGCTTTAATTTTTGCACCAATTGAATCTTATAGGGGTATATATTAAGATCTTTCCGCAAAGTTTTCCAGGTAGTCGATGGACAGAGCCCAACTTGTTGCGACCGACGACGCATGGATAACTTTGGATTCTTTGGACACTTTCACGTACAGCGGCAATATTTCTTTCATTACGCACATTTTTTCGACGCAGTGGTGTTTTCTCATCGTGTAAAGAGTATGTGGTACGAAATCTATCCACAGTACGACGAATAAACAGCTCAGATGGACGACCATGTGGCCCATAAAATTCACGAAGTCTTTTATGCGTTTCAAAGTAAATTTGAAGAGTTTGGTAACGTTGGTCAAGCGTAAATCTATTCATGATGGTTTGCCAAAGTATACTGAAAATAAATTTTATGGACAGCGTCAGATTGACAGTTAAGTCTTACAGTTGTTGCCATGTAAAGTTCTATCAAACCTAAAAAACATCCTTTACTTCTTCACTTACGCTATGAAAACTGTTTTTTTAGTAGAAGTAAAATTTGCAACCCTTTGCCGCCTACAGTTTCTGCCTTCAACATTATCATCCATTTTGTTATAAAAAAACAGCGTAGAAAAATCACAAATATACATTATTTCGAAAACAGAAAAAGAGGTACATAAGAAAAATAAAATTCTTATACCATAAAAAAAAGGAAAAAAATCATTAGAAAATAAAAAGTCTCTAAAAAGAACAGCGTTGCCTTATAGTGCACTGGTTTTAATCCTAGTTTGGTTGATCCACTTTTATTTCGCACTAGTGCAAGCCAAATTTGTATAATCCAGGATTAAAATTTACTTCTGGATTATACAACAGATTAAATAGGAGCCGTCAGTGGCCCAGTTAGATGAATGCAGTAATGGAGAATTATTATTATTAAACAAAGTAGATAAAATCAAATAAAGAAAAAATAATTTATCAGTAAAGTTGTCCAAATAAAGTACGTGCTATTCCTCAATATAACTAGGATGACATAATTTTGCTAACATAGAATCAGATAAAATTCTAAGAAGAAAGTCATAAACATTGTACATCAAACTCGTAACAAAATTTATGATCAAAAACTTTTGTATATTTACTGCTTTACTTTATAACGCTAAGAAACATTTTTTATTATGCATAAAACTAAATATAATATAAAATTTTTGTAACTATACAAGGTACTCTTTTTGAAATTATTTTAATGGTTATTTTAATGCAAGTAAAAAAAATATCAAATCTAAAAAAATCTCTTTGACAGTAAGTATTATCAATGTAAGTAATAAACATTGTACAGCAAAGTCGTAACAAAATTTATGATCAAAAACTTTTGAATATTTTCTGCTTTACTTTATAACGCTAAAAAATATTTTTTATTATGCATAAAAGCAAATATAATTTGAAATTTTTGTAACTATAAAAGGTATTTTTTTTAAATATTTTAATAGTTATTTTAATGCAAGTAAAAAAAAATATTAAAACCAAAAAAATTTTTTTGACAGTAAGTATTATATCAATGTATAAAGTTAGGATTATGCAGAAAAATTAAATTAATTGTAAGTTAAAATAAGTTAAAGTAACAAAAACAAATAAACATTATGTGATCAAATGGTTTCAATTATACGCATAAATTAAAAATTAAGTTAAGTTAAGAAGATAACCAACTTTTGTCTTCCTTAAGTTGTTTTAATTTTTTAACCTTAACATAAAATGAAATCTTTTTTAAAATAATTAAACTCCCACACAATAACATTATAAAATAAGCTAACAGAAACTTGTCTTACCCATGCATTATAAAAAAATATAACAAAATTATATATTTTTTATACAAATATTTGTTTAAGAAGTTAACAAATTACCGGACAGCTGCCAGAGAGTGCACCGATGAAATAGAACTTACAAAAACCCTATTAACAGTGATTTGCTCTACGCATACTTAATTTTTTTATTATTTTTAAATTGATTTGCATGTTTCCACACAAATGTCTTAATTTATATTAACTTAATTTTTGTTAACTTAACTTAATTTTTCTGCGTAATCCTACGTTAAGTTTATGCAACGTATAATAATCCCTATGCTAAAATAGTATACAGCCTTTCCCTAAAATTCACGAACATACTAAGTAGTATAAAGCAGAGGGCTTGCTTGGCTAAAAGCTAAGAGAATATTGACCTTACCTAATTACTATATTTATCACCTGTTACACTTTTATTAATCATGAAAAGATGCTGTTTTGGTAGTCTTTGTCTTAGACAGGGTTTACTGTCTTCGACGCCAAGCAGAGTAACTTGTTTCTTAAGTCTATAGAGTTCAGGTAAGGGTATTCAGAGTTTTAGAATGTGGTTATTTTAAGTAATACAATGAAAAATTTTGTATGAGTTCTAGAAAAAATTTCCGCGCATCTCAGGCAAATAAGGCAAGAATGCGCGCGACGCTTTTTTAAAAAACGTTACGAAATGTTACGGTATATGGTTTTCTAAATAGCGTTAAATAGGGCAAACCATTTTTGATCTGACAACACTTATAATTTACAATCTATCTAGTTAGCCTTGGAGCTGTTCTTAACACCCGTGGCTTATCCTATAATTCTTAGTATTCTATGTGAACTCATTAGATCTTGTTGAGCCCTTAGCCGTTCTTAGTATTTATTACTAAAACTATTTAGAGAAAAGAGTACCTAATCTTAAAATTCGCTTGTTTTTGATAATGGTTTAGCGAATCTAGGGAATTGATTTCCATTTGTCGGAACACAAATCCGAATCATCTTAAGAGTGCATTTACGCTACACCTTAGGGGTCGGGCGAAAGGACGCGAAGACGGTGGGCGGAGACTAACAAACTCCCACTACCACAATTTTCGTATAGCTGCATTAATAATATTATATTTTATTTAGGTTCTTCCAAATTCGTTGTATCGATGCGATGTTGTTTCCGATTGCAAGCCTACAGGAGACAACGTTTTTCGGTAACTATTTTTCACTTAAATGACATAAATTATACACCATTTTAAAGGTAAGGAAATAATCTATGCCGCGCTGTAACGGATTTTGGAAATATGAGTCGAGTTAAGAAAAAATAGTATCAAAACATAACCGATTTTAGGGTGACTTTCACTCAAGGAAATATTAAAAACTAAATCCAAATTAAAAAACTATTGCAGCAGAAGCCTAGATTTAAGTGTTGGCTTTCATATAGTTTTTGAAAATTATCAATAACTTATACCGTTTTTGAGAAAAACACCAAAGTAGATCCAATTTTCGCGGCGCAAATAGATTCTTAAGTTTTTATACTTACAAATGGTAACTACGATACAAATAATACTACATAATCCAGATAATAAAATATAATTATAGTCGTATTGTAAAGTGCGGTAACTCTTAGCCGAAGTAGTTTTTGATAAATTTATTCAAATTTAAATATGTTATTTCTTAGATCAACATGAAACCACCTTTAAATAGAACATTTTTTCGAACTGTTTCCAAAATTTGCGATGCTAGATCTTTATAAGGTTTTTAAATGTGATCCTTGAGATAACCTTAAGTAACTTATAAATGGGATATCTTATTGTAATTTTGCAGAAAGCTTCACAAGTACCGTTTAATAATTTCTTGACTTGTGGAGTATAAAAATGTATTACATTTTAAATGCATTTTTGTAAGGCGCCCTAAATAGAAATTATAAAATGTCCCATTTAAAGGTCGCTCAGGGTTAGCTAAAGGATAACATATTAAAAAACTTTGAAGATGGAGCAATCAAAACTTTTAAGATTAAATGTAAGTAAAATTTATGCCTGTTTTTATATACCACATTTTATGGTTACGAAAATAATGTTTTATTTAAATGTTTTTTTCTATGAACCTAAAAAATAACATATTCTTTTGTTAAAAACAGTAAGCTGTTAGATTAACGTTAAAAATCACATGTTAGGTGTGTTTTCTTATTTAAAGATTATAATAGGCAGATGTTTAAAAATTGTTTATCATTCATCCTGATTTCTGAAAATCAATGTAATGCTAATTAACATTAACATCTTAGGTAAAAATTTGGAAATTTAAAATGGAAGATTCAAAATGGCGAATTTTAGCATTTAAACACCTATTTGCGTCAGATTCAGGATATAAGGGTTTTTGAGGGTGCTAGGCCAAAATTTGGAAATTAATAATCCTTGGTCAAAATTTGGAAATATGAAATGACGTACTCAAAATGGCAGATTTTCGGCAATTATTAACCAATTTTTCTCATATTAGAATCCGGATCACGGTTTCTATTTTTAAAAAGTAATTGATTCTTGCCTTCGGATGCTCTAAAAGGAACCGATTCCTGGATTCGATTCCAAAAGATTCAATTTCTACCCAGCTCTATCACTTACTTTACATAATATTGCAAACTTATAAAGTTTTTTGGATTTTACGATCCAAGACTGAATAAAAATGAAACTTAAGCATACTTCTCATTTTTTCAAAAAAAGTTTTACAGTCTAGTTCATCAAACTACTATATTGTTAGAATTCTGGCTCAAATTTTTGCTTTTAGTACTATAGTTTACCATTAATTTAAATACAAAATACCTAAATAAAAGTCTTAAAACCGAGTGAACCGTTTACCTTTGTCATTTTGTCTGGATATTCGAGAAAACATGCAAATTCTCCAGACGAAGCATAAAGCTGTAGCTAAAATAAAAACTTTATGGATAATATAAAGTCGAAATTACCTTTTTAATTTTACTAGCTGTAACTATTTTAAGGGTTAAATGAACTAAAAGACTAAAACTTCGTATCAAGTTTAGTTTTTAAAAATATTAAATAAATATTATAATAGACATAATTTGCAAGTATCTACACATATCACTTGCTTTCTAAAATATTGTTGTCACTTTTTGCCACATGTTACATGTTTTTATTTACTAAGCAATAAAAAACGATTTTTTGAAAATAACTAGGAAGAATCAAAAGTAACTTTTTAACCGATTTCAAAAAAAAGGAGGTTAGTTTTTATCTTATGGGCTAATCCGTGTAGGTATAACGGTTTGGCCTACCTATTTATACGCTCTACGGGTATGGTGTCAAAGGGAAAACATCTCAAGACATTGGTTAAATTCAACAAAATCTTTAAATATTTACAACAAATCTATTAGTACTCATTACATAGAAAAATCCCGTTTTTAGTTAAAACTAAAAATTATAAAAAAGGGTAAAAAAGGTAAAATTATGCAATAATTTTTTTATATATACCTACCTTGATTAACCTACAAAAACAAAATTAAAATTAAATTAAATAAATTGCTAAAATTTAAATACGTCAGTTTTAAAAATAACCAACAAAAATTAAAGTCTATAACCAAAATGTGAAGCAGTATAATATATAATACAATTTTGTGCTACAAATCCGAGAGTAGGACTTCGAAAAATATTCAAATATATAAAGTCAGGTACATAAAAATAAAAAATTAGAATATGTTTAAATACACCTACAAAAGGTTTTAAAAAATTATGTCCAGCAAATTACATTATTTTAGAGTGTATTCATTTATGTACCAAAGCTTATTAGATACTTAGCATGTACCTAAAATATTAATTATATTTATTTAAAGTTTGGTATTTTTAACTCTCATAACAGGGCATAGATGCACTAAGATTTCTTGACAAAATGGTGACGTTTAAATAATCCTATGCATATTTTTCTGGCACATTTACCATAACTACCATATTCTACTGACCTCGTAAAACTTACACTGACTTGGTAATAGACAAATCCACGAACATGATCAAATAAAAGTATATGTGGTAGTGATAAAATCTCGGTTGGCCAAGAATTTTGTCAGATTAAAAAGGTACATACGTCCATATGATCAAAATAAAACAAATTCGCGTCAAAGGGTCTACACGACCAGTATAAAAAAGAAAAGAAAATGAGAACGTTAAACAATTTCCTAAAAAATGCGTGTGAACAAAAGGCCAGTTTTTGCTTTCTTTACTTATTTTGTAACAATCAAATAAAAATTTAAAAATTAAAATATCAACTTTCTTTACTTTTCTAATTATTGATCCGTGAATCCATTTTCTGGTTAGAGTCTAAGACATGTTAAAACTAACTTAAGATCCCTATTTAATACAATTCAGAAGCTCTACACCATTTTTAATGACCCAAACTATAAATTTAAAAGATATCTGGTTTTACTTATAGCCCAATAGTCAATAGTCATATAATGTCCTTACGTGCAAAATTTTAAAGTAAATCTGTTGAGTGTTTCTTTAATTACCAATAATTTTGGTTTTTAAAAAATATGATACATCCGAGGATAAATCGCTTATCAGACGTACTATATTTTTTTAAAATACTAGTGTATTTGTACGGCAATTTCAAAATTAGTAACAAATAATATTCGTAGTTATATTTTAAAGACACAAAATCTTTAAGTATGCTGTAAAAATTCAGTTTTTTTATTTTGAAATTTAAAATAGCAGTTGCAATTTAAAAAACTATGTTTCTTAAAAAAAACTGCAAGGAAAGTTTTCCGTATGTAAATAATAAATGACTTAATGTAACCTTAGACTTAAACCTAATAGTCTTGATAGCAACAGTGGCGTAGCCATCGGAGGGCTAGACGGAGAAGTGCTCCGGTCCCCCAAGCTCAGGAGGGCCCCTCGATCCCCTAGGCAAACCTTATAATGTTTCTTAAAAAAAAAACTGCAAAGAAAGTTTTCCGTATGTAAGTAATAAATGACTAAAAGTAACCTTAGACTTAAACTTAATCAATCATAAAAGATTTTGTTTTTTCTAATAGTCTTGATAGCAATAGTGGCGTAGCCATCGAAGGGCTAGATGGAGCAGTGCCCCGGTGCCCCAAGCTCATGAGGGCCCCTCGGTCCATTAAGCAAACCTTTTAATGTTTCCTAAAAAAAACTGCAAAGAAAGTTTTCCGTATGTAAATAATAAATGACTAAAAGTAACCTTAGACCTTATGAATATTCCTGCATCCTAGATCATCATAAAAAGGTGACATCCCTTTCTTTACAATCTTTACAAAATAAGAATAAGATCATACTTGGTATGAAATCATGGAAACATTGAAAAAAATAATTAAAAAATTATTGGGTTTTAAAATAAAACAATATTTTATAAGAGCGTTATTAATTATGACGGTACCTATCTCGAGTATGTGTTTGCACCAACTCCAAAGTAAAAATCAATTTTAATTACATTCTCGAACTTTTTTTTAACCAGTGCTGTAACCAATTGCTTTTTAAATTTCATAGACTCAATTTGATTCTACATGAATAATTTATTCGATGTTAATAATAATATTGTAAGTCATGTATCATTATCATCTATTTGGACAAACTATGTACCATCATTTCCAGATTATGTTAGGACTTACTTTTGCTACACTACATAATTTAGATATTTACGTATCCCTGCTGTGTTATTTTTATTTAAATACTATTATTACACTGCACCATAGCTGGCAATAAGCAGCTTATAATGAAATACCTCTGCACTTTTAAAGTGTTTATATTTTCACCGGTTTAAATGAGGCCTAGGTTTCATTTTTGCCCCGAGGCCCTATGTTACGTAGCTACACCACTGGATGGAACTCAGAACTAAGCTTAAAATATTATTACAACAGCTATTAATATTTGCAATATTACCTGTGTTCAACCTAGTTTTAATGTCTTAGATTTTAGGATTTCAATACCTGCCAGCAATTTTTTTGTATAAATTAATTGCCAATTGCGTGAGTGCTTCTTTTGGGAATTCTACTTATCTTTTTAAAAAGGACCCTGTACCTTCGTTATAAAATCTTACCTTTCAAAATTATTAACAATAATTGTTGAGGTACCACATACCTAAAAAAAGAAAAAACTGTTGGTAAAATAATAATATAATAATGCAAGGCAGGTTTTTACATTTAAAATAAAAAAATATATATATATTTTCAAAACCTAAATGTATACGTCACACCAAAAAAGATTTTCCGACGTGGCTTTTCACATTATGCAAATTTATGATGCATATTTATTATTTACTTTAGCACACGTAGACTGTCCTGTTAAAAGTTTGTGAGCCAGACGAAAGTTATTCGTATTTAAAGTTGGTATGTAAACAGTTTTTAGACATTGATGCGGAATACATTCAATGGCGGTTCAGAATATAGTGGAATTTATAATAAAACTAATGCATGCGCTCTTCTCCTTCACTTCTCTATAAACCTTATTTTTTTACATGGATTCATACGCTATAGTTTGCTATGTATATGGTTATCATAAATAATAATCTATTTTATCTACAATCGTGCGGTAAGCAGAGATACGGGCACTATTTTAGTGCGGTAACTAAAACTTTTCCGCAGCAGTGCGGTAACTACCCCTATACCGTACTAGTACGGTAAAGTAACAGTTCCTGGAAAACTTAATTTTGTTATTTAGTTTTTTTTAATTTTAGAAAATCTCAATAAAAATACTAGATTGGCAAGTAGAGCATTTTTTATTGAGACTAAAACAAGATGTAAAATGAAAAATTACTTTAAAAATTTAAGATACGAAATCTAACAAATTTAAAACTTTATAGTTATATTTAAATTACTAACGTTGCCATTACGCGACTGTGTGTTGCGATTACTGACGACTGCATGAAATCACTTTTCATTAGTTCCTTTTATTAATCTATTAATATATTTCTTTTTATGGAAATAATAGCACCAAAGTAACTAGTTTTCATCTTCGTTGACATCGCACACATTTTTTGAAGAGCACCATTTGACAAATGGATCATATTCCGTCTCGTAGCTGCACTAGACTTTTGCGGCAATAAATTTGCCGTAACGGCTTCCACTAACTTGGAAATTTTCAATTTTTCTAAGCTTTCGCGTGGTGAATCCATGTTCGGTTTGACTTTATTTTTGAGTTGACAGAGACGAGATTAGAAACCAAAAAGTTATTGCTATTTTGACCTTACCTGAAAACCGTTTTTACAACAATGTTTTGTGATTATGTATTTGAAAAATCGCTGGTTGACATTTTGTTGTCAGATTTTTAAGACACTAGAACAGTTTTTATGGAAAAATGAATACTTTTAAAATGGATTTAAAATGACACTGTTGTAGAAAAAATAGTGTATATATTTTGTGCGGTAATGGTTTTTAGCGCCCTTAAGGGAATGCAAACTTCACTTGCATCTGCTAAAAACCTAGCTACCGCACTTAACATTCAATATACTATAACTAACTTGTTTTTAAACATATAAATTACTTAAAAATTAGCATTTTTTTAATGTTTACAAAGATTACCTAATTTAATAGAATGACTGTCCTAGCTTAGCCGCGTACGCGTGATGTCCTATAAACAAAACGAGTTAAGTTCAGTAATCGTCATAAATTATAAGCTTTTAGTAATTCGCTGGTATTTAGACAGTCGGTTTATTTCCTAAACTTTTGTGGTATATCTTGTTTCAAAATTATTTTTTCGCTGTATTTAGAAGGTACGATATTTTTTAATAAAAAAATGCCGTTTTAGGACGCAATAAGGTAATGTCGGACAGAATTTAAAAAAGGGGATCAAGCAGTGGATAATACAACGGTTCCGTGTCACGGATTACGCCTCTCTTTGAGTTAGATCCCTCTTACGCTGCCCGTCTGAATCAGACAAATACACTGTAATCTTTGTTTAGCGACCAAATTGTTAAACAAAGTATTTGTTGATATTTTATAAAAAAATTAAAAATAACTAAACCAAATCAAATAAAGCGTTTAAAATTTTAACATTGCTAAGTATTTGTTTTAAATTAAAGCTACTTAATATATTTTAACCCAAAAATTCTAATAATAAAAGAATTTATCAATTAAATTAATAAAAGTTAGTATATAACGAGCTATCTGCTATTTCTGGAAAACTAACTAAACATTAATTCTAGTCCATTTTATAGTTCTTGTTATGGTAATTTTTATAAAAAAAATCTAAAAGGGGTCAATATTTCTAAGTACACTTGGTTACTATACTCGGGATCCCGACCGAAGCGGTCCTATTGTGAGAAGTATAAAGATAGGAATTTTGGCGATTGTTCAACATGGTCTTTTTGGACGACCTTGACCCATCTACTAACCGGATAAAAATTATTTTCTATCAGATATAGTATGTAAACAAATGTATTTTAAATGGGTTTTCTAAAAAATTATGGTCAAGGCTATGATTAATTAAATAAAAAAAAATTGAAAAATTTTTGTTACTCCCTGTATGTCAATTCCTATTTATATATTATACATGACAGTACTAATATACCACTACTTTTTTATGAATTAAGCCTTCAAGATTTTAAAAATTTAAAATTAAAATGATTATTAAGATTTTTATTTATGAAATTAAAGCAAAAAAAAATAGTGAAATTGTAGTATAGTCATCTAAAATAAAAAAATAACAATTGCCATTATGCTGGGAGTATTATTATTATTATTATTAATTATTTATTGCTTTGACCATAGTTTTTTGGATAACCCATTTGCAACAAATTTGTTTTTCTGTAGCCGTATCAAAAACAAAACTTGCGGTATGATTTATTAAATCGAAAGTTCCACTTTATACAAATCTTACCGAAAGTAACTATTTTCGGGACGTTTTTTTTTACTTTTAAAATGATTTTTTACTTTCGGAACGATTTTGGGTATCTACTTAGGCGGCCTTGGCAACAATATACACTTGTATTCTTATTATGACAGCGCTTATCATATAAGATTTGAGAGTGTTTTTACTTTTCCATTTCAAGAAATGGAAATCAATAGTGAAAGTAAAGCCAAATTAATTCCACATGAGATTAGTAAAACTGCTAAAAGGGCTACTTACGAATTATGGCCGCAAAAGTCAAGAGAGAGGTATAAATTGGTCTACAATTTATTTCAAACATGAAGCAATAATAAAAAAGTGCATACCATAAATACAAATTTCATTCTTGCATATTTAATGGAAAACTTCAAAATTCCAAAGCCCTCAAGCCTCTGGAGCAATTACTCAATGCTTAAGTCCACAATTAACATTAAAAATAATATAGATATAAGCCGCTATCACAAAGTTATTGCTTTCCTTAAAAGAAAATCCGTTAGCTACAAACCAAAAAAATTAAGAGTTTTGAATAAAGAAAAAGTAGATATATTCTTATCAGAAGCTGGAGATAATAGCTACCTAGTAACAAAGGTAATATAATTAAATGAAATTTCACCTCTTGATTAATTTTTATGCATATTTAAGGTTAACAGGTGCTTGTCGTCGTGAAGAGTTTTGTAAAATGAGTTTAAATGATATAGAAGATAAGATAAATATGTTAGTAATTAAAATTCCCAATTCTAGAACGAATAAGAAAAGAACCTTTGTCGTCATTGGAAAAAATAATATTTCTTTATACAGGAAATATTTGTCATTACGTCCAGCAAACACACCACATCGTAAATTATTTTTATATTACAAAAATGAATGAATGTACTACACAACCTATTGGTATTCACACTTTTGGTATTATCGTCTGCAAAATTGCTGAATTTCTTAAATTACCGAATCCCAAAAAATACACCGGGTACTGTTTGTGAAGAAACTCAGCTACTTTATTAGCTGATGGTGGTAGTGGTATAACCAATTTGAACAGACACAGAGGCTGGAAATCAACCAGTATAGCAGACGAATTTGTAGAAAATTCTTTGAGAAACAAAATTCACATAGCACACATATTGAAAAGGGCCGTAACAAAATTAATATTTCGAAAACAAGTACAAATACTGATAAGTCTAACAATAATAATTTTAATACTGCCACTTCTGTTAATATCCCCAATAATATTAATATAAGTAATTGTTAAAATTGTGTAATTAATATTCATAAGTAATGTATTCATGAGAGCAATTGTTATGTTATATGTAATTTTTAATAAAAAGTTTATAAGTAATGTATCCATCCAGATTCTTTTCAACATAATAAACGCCCGCAGAAAAAATATTGTACGTAACACGATCCAAAAGTGATTTTGCTTACTATATTAGATAAAAATAGTCTTCATTCGGTGGGCAGATGGTTAAGGCTCACGTCTTATTCGGTCCCGAACTAATAGTTTTTGTTATGTTATAATTTTCTACTTTGTAAATGTAAAGATACATAACAATTGTAATAGACAAAAATAATAATTTGTATTTTCCCTATTTTGAAAATAAATAAAATGTATTTTGTAAAAGTGCAAAAAAATAAATCTTTTAGGATTATATATTCAAAAAGTTAACGTCGCAGTAACTTTTACAATATTTTCTTGTGTAAGGTAGAGTCCCCAACCAAAGATAAATTCGAATAAAACCATAATCGACCGCTAAAAAAAAATTACCGAAATAGCCAACCATGTAGCCTCGAAATACCAGTAGCACTCAAATATTTTTTTCTTTGTATTATTTAGGCTTAATTGGTTAATACAAGTTTTAACGGCACGAAAATTATTATCGTTTCTAGAAGTGAAATTCTGTGTGTCAAAGTACAAATTTAATTAATTTTCTTTGTTATTCCAATCACGAAAATAATGCATAATGCAGAAAAGTAAATTTGCGCTTTCTCGTTTCCTTTAATTATGCAGTTACTAGAAAATAAATGGAAAATGGAAGTTATTAAGAGTAATAAAAACTTTGCTGCGATCGACATTTACTATTTTCTTTTCCCAGAATATTGAATTGAAATATTGATGGAATAATTATTAAAATTAATAAATTACTGCAGAAAAACCAACTAAAAATTTAAATTAGCAACTATAATCAAAAGATATATATTTTAAATTATCTTTTTTTTATACTGAGAAAAAGCCCAGCAGTTAGTATCCACTAACCGTGGTTGCGTTGTGGATTGTGAACTTGTAACAAATGGGTTTCTTTACTTGGATTATTTTATTAACCATTAGTAGAACCAACTAATGGCAGTAGGTACTAATAACCTACTAAAAGCTTATTTCTTACTTGCCAAAAGTGGATTTTTAGCTGTGGTAAGTAGGCTTAAATTTGTTCAATGTACACACTTGTTATAAGAGTTATAAGTGATTGCTTACTTGTGTGTAATGAGTATTGTTGTCATTAATTTTGCTTTTATTAAAGGTATTAAATTACGGAAGCTATTTAGATATTTAATCTTGCAACTACATCCCATTTCGTTCAGATGCTCCATACAGTAAAGGTCTAGTTGCTAGATAATATCATTAATTTTAGTTGCAGTTGAAACAAAAAAGAAGAAACACCAAGTTCTGTAATTTGTGGGATAAAAATAACATAACCTATGCAATGTTAAGTGCGTAAAACTTTTTTTGTTCCGAAGTGCGCAAGAGAACGACGTTGTCCTTAAGTTTAGAGTAGTTTCTTCTAATTTGGTTTTTAAAATATGTCTGAAGTGACTTACTGTGTAGTAACGTCTATTTAAATTTTATATTATTTTTTGTATATGGTTTAATCTTCGTGCATATACAGTGACGGCCAAAAGGTTGAACATTATATGGATTTTTTTTTTATTTTTGAAAGTATTAAAAAACTTTTTTGGCAGTCATCTCTGCTTATTCAGTAACCTAAAAAGTATTATTGGAAAATTTTACAGAAATTTAAAAAAGACGTTTTTTGGTATAAAATCCGCAATATAATTTATGTATCAATATGACCTTTAATTATTAAGTGTGATTAAATTTTAAGTAAAAAATACAAAAAGTCGTTAATATTTAATATCTTGTAAAAATGTTTTTTTTTCTTTTATGGTTTTCTACATTTTAATTGTAAAATCCTAATATAGGTCTTAGAAAAACAGGTTCACAAACTTAAAGTACCTGCGGAATCTAATTTTTTTAATTTTCTCGCTTTAAATATAAAAAAAACAAACTTTTTTTTATAATCTTTGGACAGTCCACGAAGGCTAAGGCCTAAGTACTAACGTACGGTGGGTGTCTTAAGTCTGGTGAGAGAGAGTTTGTTCACACGGGACTAAAATATTTGGAGACTGAGAGAAGAAGGAAAAACTTCTGCGGGTAGCAGGTTCCATAGTTCGGACACTCTGGGAATGAAGGAACAAAAAAAGCGGCAAGTTCGGAGCCTCTCTAGTTGAACTGTAAAAGGATGCATAAAAGTAACACTACGTGTTGCTCTGTTGGGATTTGCCAGAGGAGGAATTATACTAGCAAACTTCTCTGAGCAAAAGCCGTGAAAATACCTATAGAAAAGCGACAGATCCCCCACAGCTCGACGGTGGGCAAGAGAAAAAAGCATCTCCGTAAGCGTGGGATCATTAATAAGACGGACAGCTCTTCTTTGAATGGAGTCCAGAATGCTAAGTGTTGTGGGAGACGCCATTCCCCAGACATGAGAACAATATCCTAAAGAGGGTCTTATTTGGGATACATACAGAGTATACAGATTGGAAAAAGAGAAATAATTTCTGGCTCGAAAAAGGAATCCCAGTTTATTTGAAACTGCTGAGGCTATGGATGTAATGTCTTTGTGCCAGTGGAGGTTTTTCTCAAAAGTAACGCAGACAAGATTAAACGACTCTTTGTTCTGCAAAACTTGGCCGCTTATATGTAACAGATGAGCACTGGCAGACCTATTTCGCGACAGCGAACAGGACTTTTTTGGAGGTATTAAACTAACCAAGATTTTTGGCGCCCCAATCCAAGATAAGATTTAAGGTCATGTGAGAGAGGCATCCGCATTGACCTACGCTTGATTCCCGAATCAAATCGTAATAAGAAGCCCATCATGCCAGACCTGATCGAAAGCTTTGGATATGTCAAGAGCAACGATCATTCATTCATCATTCATTCAAATTCATCATTCATCAAAAAACTCTAGGGACTTGTTCCAGTTGTGTGAGAGAAAGGAAAGAAGATCAGCTGTGGATCTTCTGTGACGAAATCCATACTGTCTGTCATGTAAAATCTTGTGTTTGTCCAGATACTTTAAGCTTTGGGAATAAATAAATTTTTCCAATACTTTGCAAATAGAAAGAAGGTTGGCTGCACACGTGCAGCTTTCCAGCTCTCCGGATTAAATTATTAAATCGGTTGGTCACTTTATTGAGCAACCTCATTGTAAAGCTAAAAGTTAAGATTCGTAATTCCTTTTTTTAAACGAAAAAATTTCATTTTTAATTTACTAAAAATTTTTAATTTAAAGTTTGCACATTAACTTGGAAATAAATTCTAAACAGCTTTTTTAAATAACTTTCTTAGATATCATGCTTACTAACCTTACTATTTAATATATTAATTAAATTTTTATAATTATTTTTCCAGCCGGCGCCCATTGGCTGAATGTCAATCGATTTTTAGGTTAGCAGAGGCTCTTACCCAAAATACATTTAAATGGTTTTAAGAATAATTTTTTTCCATATGTGTCCAATCTGATAAATCTACATCTGATAGACCTTATGGACATAAACCTAGACATAGCCCATAATACACTGCCCTACCGGACCTCAGAGTCCCACTTAGGTCCACACTGACACAGTTTTTTACAAACAACTTTGAAAAATCCCAAATTGTAAGTAAAAAAGGCCTTGTCTAATAGGGCTAAGGAACAGTGCTCAAGATATTTTTAATGAAGATAAAAGCTTTTTTTAATTTTGTAATTTCTTTATTAAAAAAGAAAAGACGTAAATATAAATTCAAACTCAGAGATGGGACTGATCTACAATACGAATGATACTACATAAACCAGATGATTAATCAAGCCACATTTTAAAGTCCTGTAACCCTTAGCCAAATTAGTTTTGGGTAAATATTCATCAAATTTGAAAATGTTGTTTTTAAGATCAACACGAATCCACCCTAAAATGTAACATTTTTTCGAACAGTATTTCAAAACTTGCAAAGCTAGGTTTTCATACGGTTTTTAAATGTGATTCTTGAGATAACCTCATGCGACATATAAATGGGATATCTTATTGTAATTTTAAAGAAAGTTTTAGCAGCACCGTATAATAATTTCTCTGCTTACGGAATATACAAATGTATTAAAATTTTAAACTCATTTTTAGATGACACCTTAAATAGAAATAATTAAATTTCCCATTTAAAAGTCCCTCAATGTTATCTTAAGCATAACAAAAATTACTAAGATCAAGCAATTAGAACTTTTAACAAAAATTTTAACATAAATTTTAACCTAAAATGTATGCCCGTTTTTGGATACGACACACTATGGTTACGAAAAAAAATGTTTCATTTAAGAGTGCATTTACGCTACACCTTAGGGGTCGGGCGAAAGGACGCGGAGACGGTGGGCGGAGACTAACAAACTTCCACTACCACAATTTTCGTATAGCCGCATTAAAAATATTATATTTTTTTAGGTTCTTCCAAATTCGGTGTATCGATGCGATGTTGTTTCCGATTGCAACCCTATGGAGATAACGTTTTTCGATAACTATTTTTCACTTAAATGACATAAATTATACACCATTTTAAAGGTAAGGAAATAATCTATGCCTCTGCTGTAACGGATTTTTGAAATATGAGTCGAGTTAAGAGAAATTAGTATCTAAACATAACCGATTTTAGGGTAACTTTCACTGAAGGAAATATTAAAAACTAAATCCAAATTTAAAAACTATTACAGCAGAAGCCTAGATTTAAGTGTTAGCTTTCATATAGTTTTTGAAAATTATCAATAACTTATACCGTTTTTGAGGAAAACATTATGCCCCGAACCCGAAATTGGATCCAATTTTCGCGACGCGAATGGACTCTTAAATGTTGTTTCTTCGGACCTAAAAAACAACATATTTTAGGTAAAAATCACGTGTTAGCTGTGTTTCTTTATTTCAAAAACTTAATAGGCAGATGTTTTAAAATTCTTTATCTTAATTTTTAAAAATCAATGTGATGCTGATCAAGAATCTTAGGTAGAAATTTGGAAATTTAAAATAAAAAAATTTAAATCGCAGATTTTGGCATTTATAAACCATTTTGCCTCAGATTCGGGATATAAGGATTTTAGGGGGGCTAGGTCAAAACTTGGAAATTAAGAATCTTTGGTGAAAATTTGAAAACTTGAAATCACGTATTCAAAATGGCGGATTTTTGACATTTGTATTAAATTAGAAATATAAGGAATAGATTCTTTTTGGAATCGGATCCTTCCAAAATAAAATTAAGTTCGGATCATTTTAAAATTATATAACGAATCCGAATAACGGATTTTGTTTTTAAAAAGTAATCGACTTCCAGCTTTCGGATCCTTAAAAAGGAATCGATTCCCGGATTCTATTCCAAAAGGATGCAATTCCTACCCAACTCTGTTCAAAAGTGAAATACTATTTATTTTTTTAATAATTTCAATTAAAAAACACATTTTATATATTATTGCCTAGAGATGCTTTAAATTAAGAATTCATAAAAATATTTTCTTTAATTGCAACCTTTTAAATACCCTACACAAAATAGCTGGTTCGATCATAAATTTAATAATTTTATAATTAATGAACATTGTATTTAAGCAATCAAAATTAATTATTTGCAGTACATTATTTGTCAAAGGCTAAGAGCTAAAGTGCTTTCAATTTTTAATAAACCAGGTTAAATGTCAATGTGCCAGGTTTGTATTAATTAGAGATGTAATGAATAAATTACTAGGCACCATTAGTCAAAACTTATTTGATGTATGTGTAAAGGTAGATTATAATTGACCTTACAGGGTGATTTACACTTAAACAATTTATTTTAGTTATATTAATAGTTGAATACAAAGATTAGTTGACTAATCCCAGAATATCGATATCTATTTATTATTTTTGAAAAATATACTTTTCTTATATATTTTATGAAGAGCTAGTCTGTTCCTACGTATACCCAACACAATTCTAAGACATGAATTTTGAAAGTTTGTTCACGTTGTATATCAGTAAGGTATAAGCGGGACCGTACACAATATCACAAAAAGTAAGACATGAGAGTATCAATGCTTCACATATTATTTTTTGGTATAACATTGGCATTAGCATTTTGGCATTTTTGAGTTCATTGGATGAAAAAATGTTTATCTTATTAATGACCCCACGCTTACAGGAAAACTTTCCTGTTTTACGCACCGATGGGCTGCAGGGGCTTCGTCGCTCTTAAAAGGACCCGAAGTTTATTTTTAGTTTGTCTCTTCATCCCTGGAGTGTGAAACCTACTACTCGGAGATCTTTTTTCTTCTCCTCTAAATGTTCCAATATTTAAGTCCCGTGTTAATAGACTACCTCTTAATACGATTAAAGCACCCACGGTATGTTAGTACTTAGGTCTTTTAGTAGGAGAGACAGCCGAAATCGGCATTTAGCAATCAAAATAATTATTTATCAATTGCAAGGCTGATAAATGCTTCAATTTTTAATAAACCATGGGTAAATTATGCCATTGATTAAGAGATGTAATGATAAATTACAGGAAGTAAAACTTATTTGAGTTGTTAAGGTAAATAATTCCTTAATGATTTCCTTAAACAATTTATTTAGTATATTAAAGGAAACAAAGAAACATCCTAATATGGTACTGTTTAATTTTGTAAATAATATGCTTTTTCAATATTGTTAGAAGATAGTTGTCCAGAAGACTGCAATCAAGACAGATTTTGAAATTTCTCGTTTATTCAGTATGTCAAGAGAACCAAATAATACTGATGTACGCTTCACAAATTTTTGAACATCAAAACTATTTAGTCCAATTTTTTTGTGTACCCAAGTGTCCGCTTTTTGGGATTTATTTGGTATTGTAAATACCTACTAACCTGACATAGTTTTTAGCATATCATCAATCACGGCCTTTACCCGAAAAAAAAATTACTACTCTTACCCCTTAGGTATCCACTATAGAGGTGTTGAAAAAGTAACTACTCGTTACCATTCAATACCCAAAGTAACGAATACCGAACCAAAAATTATATCGGTACTTCGTTACTTTGAATATGTTGACATTTTGTATTCACAGCTGCCGGCATTCACTGCTAGTGCTATTATTTCGTCTCGTTACTTTCAAAAACATTCGCCACGCTCTTCCAATGAATTTTGTTTATTAAAGGCATGCTGACCTTTTCTAATTTATAAGCTTACCGGGTGATTATTGGTAAAACGTCATTTATAAATAAGTCTTGTTAATTAATTTATTGAATTTATGAGCTAAGATGACATGATTTTTAAGTTTCGATATTACATAACCGTAATGCAATGCAAGAAAATTTAAATTTCTAACTTTATAAAACAGTTTCATCCCGAGAAAATGCTTTAAAATGCCCAAAAATATACTTACTAATCGAAGTAATCAAAGTAACGAAGTAACGAGTATTTGAAATGATTACTTAATACCAAAGTACCAATAAGTAACGAGTAGCCAAAAGTAACGAAAATCGACATTTCTAATTCACTAGCGTGTCCGCCCATAAGGGAGTGTTACTATTGGTATTAAACGAGATTTAAATGGAGAAATGTCATATTAACGTTGACGGCCATTTAGCCAAATTTTTACCCCTGTCCGCCTGTCCTCTTTGTATCTACCCACCTGCCTACCTTTTGGGATTTTGTTTGGTTACCTACTCACCTTTTTTTTATCTTGGGACAGTCCACGAAGGCTTAGGCCTAATTACTTAACGTACCATGGGTGTCTAAAATCTGGTAATTAGGAGTTTATTCATACGAGACTTAAATATTTGGAGATTTGTGGGAAAAGAAAAAACTTCTGTGGGTAGCAGGTTCCATAGTCTGTACGCACTAGGGATGAAAGAACGAACAAAGTGGGAAGTTCGGGACTTCTCAAGTTGGACTGTAAAAGGATGCATAAAAGTGAAGCTATGTGTTGGTCTGCTATGGGAGCTGCCAAAGGAGGAATTATACTTCACAGCAGAAGCCGTGAAAATACCTATAAAAGAGGGACCAATCCCCTACAGCTCGTCGGTGGGCAGTAAGTGTGGGATCATTAATAAGACGAACAGCTCTTCTCTGAATGCTAAGTGTTGTAGGAGACGCCATTCCCCAGCCCTGAGAACAGTATTCTAACGAGGGTCTGATTTGGGATACATATAAAGTATAGAGATTAAAAGGAGAGAAATAATTTCTGGCCCAAAATAGAAATCCAAGCTTTTTTGAAGCTGCTGAGGCTATGGATGTAATGTGTTAGTGTCAGTTAGGGTTATTCTCAAAAGTAACACCCCCAAGATTAAACAATTCTTTATTCTGCAGAACTTGGCCGCTCATATGTAACGAATGAGCACTGGCCGACTTTTTTCGCGACAGCGAACATGACTGTGTTTTTAAGATATTAAACTGGACAAGACTTTTGGCGCCCCAATCCAAGATTACTTTAAGGTCTTGTGAAAGAGATATCTACATTGACCTGCGCTTGTTTTCCAAATCAGAACTACAGGGTGGCTTAAAAAATTAAATATTAGTGTAGAGGGTACTACCGTCAGCAAAACTATGGATAGGATTGGTTGTCGAAGAGAAAAGATCGTTGATGTGAAGAAGAAACAGAGTTGGTGCCAGTACTAAGCCCTGGGGCACCCCAGCATTAATTTTTAGAAGCTGGAAGAATGACCATCCACAGTAACTGATATACGTCGATTAGAAAGGAAACTGGAGAGCCAAGACGAAAGCTTAGATGGAAGACCGTAGAAAGGAAGTTTAGTAAGAAGCCAATTATGCCATACCTGATCAAAAGCTTTAGATATGTCAAGAGCAACGATGTGGGATTTACCAAGAAACTCAAGGGACTTGTTCCAGTTGTGTGAGACAAAGTAAAGAAGATTAGCTGTGGATCTGTGACGGAATCCGTACTGTCTGTTATGTAAACTTTGTGTTTTTCCAGATACTGTAAGATTTGGAAATCAACAAATTTTTCCATTGCTTTGCAAACAACAAAAAGAAGAGATATAGTTAGTCTACTGATAGAAGAAAGAGTTTTGCATCCTTTCTTGGGGACAGGTTGCACACATGCACCTGACATATTGTCAAGCATATTATCGTTGACGAGCTTTACCTGCCACTTTTACCCCTTATAACTACCCCATGTATCTACAACCGCCTGCGAGGTATTGTAAATATTGGAAATGGAATGAAGACATTGCAATGAAGATATTCCATATCATCGATGACGGCCAAATGTTGGCTCCATCTCTCGGACTATTAAGCCCTTGTGGACTGCCCGAAGATAAGAAAAATATATAACTGATTAGGATAATGTCTATGTGGATACAGCATTTTTAAAATTAAATTTTATTATTGTTTTATTACTCCAAATTTAGTACAATTTCTGTAAATATAACCCAACCTGGTAAACTATGTAAGACAAAATTATTTTTTTAACTGACGAAAAAAAATTAAAAAATTAATTTCTTAGGGATCTCTAAAAAATATTTCAATTTATACTGTTTTAAAATACCGATACATCAATAATGTAACCCAAGGAATATGTATTGGACTTTGGCTAAGAATTTACACCTAATATTATGTGTAGTACTTTGGGTATTAAGAACAATGGGTTTAAGGAAGTTGTTTATTTAATTGTACCAGATGGTATACATAAAAGTTTATTTTACCTTTATGTCTTAAAGATGAGTTTTTTCGGTGTTAAATGCGTTTTTAAAAAAACAAAAACTGCAGCTCAAGTTTACCATATTTAAATGATATGAACGTTACAAAATAAAGGTCTTGGATAATGTTTGATAAAATTTGGCTTTGCAGATATTTAGCCTAAATGTTATAAGAAGGCTACTCTTGTTTTGTAAGAAAAATATTACAAATTTTAAGAAAATATTAATTGGTAATTTATTATGTTTATGTCGGTGGATTTTCCTTAAATGCGTTATTTTAATAACTATTCGTTAGAACACAAAAAAATAAATAACATATTTTTCGAAGTACGCAAAGCTTTATAGAAACGACTAATACTTATTACTTATTGTCTTTATTTTACTAGTTATGCTAATAGTAGATAAGCTATGCCGATACGGCCGCAAAATCCATCATTTTCCCATGTATTTCTTATGGGAGAATTTTCAGGTCCGATTTGCATTCACTTCCGGTCTAGCACCAAGTACCAAGCGGTCGCCCATCTAAGTAGTAACTACGCCCGATGTTGCTTGACTTTAGATAATGACGCTGACCAAGATTATGAAATATGAACTTATCAGGAGACCTCGAGTAATTTTGGAAATAAATAAAAAAGTCCTCACGTAGCAGGATTCGAGCCACCGGAGATATTAAATATTAAGTTGAAATAAATGTATAGTAGAAGAGAATTTGGTATTAATTAAATTAAAAAAGTCGTCACCTAACAGAATTTGAACCGTCGTCCTAGTGCTTCAAAGTCTAGAGCTCTAGCACTGAGCTATAGGGGAATATTAAATATTAAGGTGAAATGAATGTATAGGATCCTGAGTATTACGCCAGCACACGTGAGTATCATAGTAAAGGAAAAATAGTAGTAATAAGGTCGTTTAACTTTCATTAATAATATTGGTAAACCATGTATGGTTGTAAAACACCTGAGGAACTAATAAAAAAATAAAAAAAAGTCAGCACCCAGCAGGATTCGAACCCACGGTAGGGAGAGATGGTTCGTTTACCATCAGCCCAATCCGGCTAAGGCGTTTATCTCGAAATCTTGACGTCATACATTAATTAGGAATCTTGGGCGAGGCTTATTTTAGAGTACTACGCATGCGCTAAAAAAATGGCGGCAATAAAATTCAAATGTCAAATGTCAAACGTCATACGTCAAAAACCTGTGACTTAGAAAAGTTGAATCTTGGGAAGAGGCTTATTTTAGAGTATTACTCATGCGCTAAAAAAATGGCGGCGATCAAATTCAAATGTCAAATGTCAAACGTCATACGTTAAAACCATGTGACTTAGAAAATCTAGGAATCTTGGGTGAGATGTATTTTTAGCATAACGCAAAGTTTGTCACCTGTCAAAATGTCAGTGTCAACTGTCATATTTGCGAACCACGGACTTGGAACCTGCTTACGTGTATGAGTTGTATCTGGGGTCTTACGCATGCTTTAAAAATGGCGGTGATCAAATGTCAAATGTCAAACGTCATACGTCAAAAACCATGTGACTTGAAAAGTTAGAATCTTGGGCGAGGCTTTTTTAGAGTATTACGCATGCACAAAAAATGGCGGCGATCAAATGTCAAATGTCAAAGTCAAACGTCATACGTTAAAAGCCATGTGACTTAGAAAAGTTAGGTTACGTGTATGAGATGTATCTTAGGGTCTTACGCATGCGTTAAAAAAATGGCGGTGATCAAATGTCAAATGTCAAACGTCAAACGTCAAACATGTGACTTAGAAAAGTTAGGTTAGTGTATGAGATATTTTTAAGGTCTTAGTAAGTTGAAAAAATGGAATCAAATGTCACCTGTCACGTGGAACCCCGATGATGGTGATGGGGTTAAATCGAAACGTTGTTTAGGATAATTTAAAAAATATTGATTTATAGCGAAAACGTAAGTTATACCGTTCGGAATTTAACATCGGAACCTGATGATGAGGATGACGGAAAATCGGGAAATGTTGTTTAGGGTTTAAAAAAAGGTATTGATTTTTTCGCGAAAATTGTAGTTATACGTTCAAAGTTATCGGCTAAACCCGGAACCCGATGATCAATGGCGGTTAAAATGAAACGTTGTTTAATACATCATCTTTAACGGATTATATATTGTATGTAAAATCTTTAACCATAAAAAGGGACAACAGCTGTTTAAAATAAGTTGAGAGACATCAATTAGCGAAGTACGGTGATCCTATAGTAAATTAATCATTGTGGTCTTGGCGTTATAGGAATAAAACTTAACCAAAAAATAGCTGTTAACGTCAATAATTACAATAAACGCGTCAAACTCATGTATCCGTCTCCCCCATACCCCGGGGCTTAAAGCAGAGGCAGAACCTTATAATTATAATCTTATATACTGTTTTTCCAAATAACAGCCTGTTTTTTAAATAACAGCACTGTATTTTCTCAGTTGTTTTTCCAAATAACACCCTGGTTTTTAAATAAAGCACTTTTTCAAAAAACAGCCCTGTTTTTCCAAAAAAAGCACTGTTTTTCAAATAACAGCCCTGTATTTCCAAATAAAGCCCTGTATTTCCAAAAAAACCCCGTTTTTTCAAATAACAGCCCTGTATTTTTAAATAACAGCAAAATTTTTAAAAACAGCACTGTATTTCCAAATAACAGCCCAGTATTTTCAAATAACAGCCCTTTTATTTCCAAATAACAGCCCTGTGTTTAAATAAACCCTGTTTTTCCAAATAACAGCCCTGTATTTTTAAATAACAGCACTGATTTTTAAATAACAGCCCTGCCCCCAAAAAACCTGATTTCAAATCGGGCCCGTCCAAAAATAAACATTTTAAATTGGTTATTTAAAATTTTAATTTTTTCTATCAGAAATTTTTTAATTTTGAAATGGGCAAACCTTTTTGGGGGGATACGGGGAAGCCCCGGGGAAAACCCGTTTTACGATTTATCGTGGTTTTTTCTCTTCCTTTTTTTGCTTTCTTTTTCCGATTGGTTGAAGTAAAAGGGGTTTTAATTTTTCCCCCTTTAGATACGCTATGGGGGTTGGCCCATCCCCGGGGGATTTTTAGGTGGAACCTTTTTTTCTGGGGCGGAAGCGGAAAAAGCGATCGGGGATTGGGGTTTGTGCTCCTTTTTAAGGTGATTTTTCTTCCTCCTTCCCAGGAGGGGGTCGCTAGCGACGCGAGAGAAGGAGGAAGGAAGACAAGATAACCCTTTTAAAAAAAAAGAGAGAGGCACAAACCACAACTAACCACGATGACGTCAAAGATCAGATGTCCGCTGTCCGCCAAGATAAAAGGTTACCCACCTCAAGGTCACCGGACATTGATAAGCCTCATTTACATATCTATAGCGTATCTGATATGAATAAATTATAGTCCTCTTGACTTCAACCAATCACAAGACAGAGGCGAGAGAAGGAGGAAGGAAGACAAGATAACACCTTAAAGAGAGAGAAAGAGACAAACCACGATGACGTCATAGAACAGATGTCCCGTGTCCCGTGTCCTGCGACATAAAAGGTTGCCCACCTCAAGGTCCCCGGACGTTGATATGCCTCATTTACATATCTAAAGCGTATCTGATATGAATAAATTATAATGCACTTTAACTAACCAATCTACAGTGCTGTTATTTAAAAAATACAGTGCTCGATTTGGAAATACAGTCCCCCATTTAAAAAAAACAGGGCTGTTTTTTTGAAAACAGGGCTGTTTTTAAAAAAAAAGTGCTGTTATTTAAAAATACAGGGCTGTTTTTGGGGAAAAAAGGGCTGTTATTTGGAAATACAGGGCTGTTATTTGGAAATAAAAGGGGTGTTATTTGAAAATACTGGGTTTTTATTTGGAAATACAGTGCTGTTATTTAAAAACACTGCTGTTTTTAAAAAAAAACAGGGCTGTTATTTAAAAAAAAAAGGGCTGTTATTTGGAAATGCAGGGCTGTTATTTAAAAAAAAGGGGCTGTTATTTGAAAATACAGTGTTGTTTTTGGGGAAAAAAAGGGGGGGTTTTTTGAAAATACAGTGCTGTTATTTAAAAATACAGGGCTGTTTTTGGGGAAAAAAAGGGCTGTTATTTGAAAATACAGTGCTGTTTTTAAAAAAATACAGGGCTGTTATTTGGAAAAACAGTATATAAGATTATAATTATAAGGTTCTGCGCTCTGCTCTTCAGCACCGGGCCTATGCGGAGACGGCATACATGTTAGGTTTGACGCGTTTGACCTTGTAATTATTGACGTTAACAGCTATTTTTTGGTTAAGTTTTATTCCTATAAGCGCCAAGACCACAATGATTAATTTACTATAGGATCACCGTACTAATCGCTAATTGATGTCTCTCAACTTATTTTAAACAGCTGTTGTGCCTTTATGGTTAAAGATATTTACATACAATATATAATCCTTAGTTCAAGATGATGTATTAAACAACGTTTCGATTTTAACCGCCATTGCCATCATCGGGGTTCCGGGTTTAGCCGATAACTTCCGAACGGTATAACTTACAATTTTCGCGATAAATCAATACCTTCTGCTATGTATCCTAAACAACGTTTCGATTTTATCCGTCATCCTCATCATCGGGGTTCCGATGTTAACCGGTAATTTCCGAACGGTATAACTTACAGTTTTCGCTATAAATCAATACTTCTGTTATGTATCCTAAACAACGTTTCGATTTTAACCGCCATCACCATCATCGGGGTTCCACGTGACAGGTGACATTTGACGGCTGCCATTTTTTCAACGCTTACGTAAGACCTTAAAATATATCTCATACACGTAACCTAACTTTTCTAAGTCACATGGTTTTGACGTTTGACGTTTGACATTTGACATTTGACATTTGATCACCGCCATTTTTTTAACGCATGCGTAAGACCCTAAGATACATCTCATACACGTAACCTAACTTTTCTAAGTCACATGGCTTTAACGTATGACGTTTGACATTTGACATTTGACATTTGATCGCCGCCATTTTTTAGCGCATGCGAAATACTCTAAAATAAGCCTCGCCCAAGATTCCTAACTTTTCTAAGTCACATGGTTTTTGACGTATGACGTTTGAGATTTGACATTTGATCACCGCCATTTTTTTAACGCATGCGTAAGACCCTAAGATACAACTCATACACGTAAGCAGGTTCCAAGTCACGTGGTTCGCGAAATATGACAGTTGACAGCTGACATTTGACAGGTGACAGGCGCCATTTTTTTAGCGCTTGCGTAATACTCAAAAATACATCTCACCCAAGATTCCTAGATTTTCTAAGTCACATGGTTTTAACGTATGACGTTTGACATTTGACATTTGACATTTGACCGCCGCCATTTTTTTAGCGCATGCGTAATACTCTAAAATAAGCCTCGCCCAAGATTCCTAACCTTTTTTTAAGTCACATGGTTTTTGAATGGGCGTTTGACATTTGACATTTGACATTTGAGTGCCGCCATTTTTTTAGCGCATGCGTAGTAATTTAAAATAATCCTCGCCCAAGATTCCTAATTAATGTATGACGTCAAGATTTGAGATAAACGCCTTTTGCCGGATTGGGCTGGGTGGTAAACGAAAAATCTCCCTACCGTGGGTTCGAACCTGCCGGGTTGACTTTTTTTTTTTTTTTTATTAGTTCCTCAGGTGTTTTACAACCATAATGGTTTACCAATATTATTAATGACAGATAAACGACCTTATTACTACTATTTTTCCTTTACTATGATACTACGTGTGCTGGCGTAATTTCCAGGATCCTATACATTCATTTCACCCAATATTTAATAGTCCCCTATAGCTCAGTGGTAGAGCTCTAGACTTTGAACCACTAGGACGGCGGTTCAAATTCTGTTAGGTGACGACTTTTTTAATTTAATTAATACCAAATTCTCTTCTACTATACATTTATTTCAACTTAATATTTAATATCTCCGGTGGCTCGAATCCTGCTACGTGAGGACTTTTTTATTTATTTCCAAAATTACTCGAGGTCTCCTGATAAGTTCATATTTCATAATCTTGGTCAGCGTCATAATCTAGAGTCAAGCAACATCGGGCGTAGTTACTACTTAGATGGGCGACCGCTTGGTACTTGGTGCTAGACCGGAAGTGAATGCAAATCGGACCTGAAAATTCTCCCATAAGAAATACATGGGAAAATGATGGATTTTGCGGCCGTATCGGCATAGCTTATCTACTGCTAATTATACTTTTTAAGTTTAGTTTAGTAGGAAAAGTCATTTTACGTAGAATATTTTACACAAAAAAACCCAAAACAATATTTTTATAAAATATTTTACAAACAGTACCTTGCTTTAAAAGTTATTGGATTTTTAATATTATAATTTTATAAATTTTGGTTAAAACAGCATTTATTTTACAATTTAAAAATTAAACGACTGTAGCTAGGCCTGATATCCAACAAACATTTATTTTTATTTTTTAGGGAAAAAGAAAATCATTCTTGTGGTAAAAGATCCTACCAAAAGATTTTTTCGGATATGCAAACTTTTGACTTAAAGGTCAAAAGACGGCATAAAAATGATTTCCTTAGATACCTAAAAGGGCGTATAAAACCTATCAGCTTAAAAGGATACATAGGGACGCTTTTTATCTTTAATCTCGGATAAAAAACAAATACGGAAAATTTTAAACCGAATCTTTGTTAGATACGCTATAAAATAAAAAGGTGACATATCTTAATTTTTAAATGTTTAATAAGGTCAATCTTCTTAATGAATAACACCAATATTAGGGACAGAGTATTGATTAATGTAGTTCTAATTTTAAAATTAAATCGTTTACCATAATAAAAGTAATAAGTGCTTAATACTTTAAAGCGGTGCCCCTCCCCCTCCGCAAAAAAATTACTTGTTTTTTTTATGTTACAATATGTTTTCTTCTTCTTCTTTTTCCTGGGAGCCGTCTTGATTCACTACCGGAGGCAGCGCAGTCTCTTGGGCTTTTTGTGCCTAATCTCCCATTATCTTTTATACCAATCCTCCCATTAGTCTTGTTCCTTCTACAAGTCTGTATAACCCCGAGACTGGTTGGTTGATATATTCCTGTGGGCTCATTTTCGGTTGGCCAAATAGTGCCTGACTTTATTCGCACAGTGTATCGTAGGCTGTTTCTTCAGTCTTGTCGCACATTCTGCAACTTGGGTCTCCATTGTATGAGCCTATCTTGTGTAGGTGTCCTCTTAGGTTATCGTGTCCTGTTAGCAACCCTACTGTTATGCGAAGTATTTTTCCTACTTTGTCTAAGTAGGTTTTTTTCCCTTGTTTCCTTTTTTTTAGGGCCCCAGTTTTTGAAACCCTTTTTCCTGTCTTGGTTTTACCCAAAGGGCAGGTTCTAATCCAAAATATGATGTGGATGATCCATGTCTCGTTAGCTCATCCGCTTTTTCGTTGCCATCTATTCCCAAATGTCCTGGTACCTACAGGAGAGTTACCCTGTTGCGTTCTTCTAGGACTTCCAGTTCTTTTTGGCATTCCCATGTCAGCCTGGACATTACCTTAGGGTTAACGAGTGCCCCTAGTGACGACTGGCTGTCTGTTAATATTAACAATACTTACTCAAATGTGTACAGATTGTATAAGTAAATTAACAACATAACATGCAAAAATAAATGTGTTCAATTTTCGTTAAGGCACAACAATAACACTAAAAAGTTGGACTTCCAATATCTTTATTTAATAATTGTTTTACAAATAAAGACAATAAAAGTCCAATACATTTTAGGTAACATTTATAATTATATTCACAAATTTATGAAATCTAGTAGGCCCATTATTATTTTATAGAGCAGGCTAAGTTTACAGTGCTTACTCATTTTGATCTCACGCACGTACTTTCGTAGCACTTTTCCGCGTTAAGTGCGGAAAAATAAAACTACCTTAAAATCGTATAGGTAAGAAAGATTTATATACAGTGTGTACATTGAGTATGGAACAAATTCAATATTTGCTAAAGCAAAAAAATTTGAAAATTTGTTTAGACACGTAAATAATAATTTTAAATTGCGCATTTTTAAAATACAAATAACCCTGTATATTTGTATGACTCATGTAGTATATATGACATCATCGACGATTTTTTTCAAATGTTTAGAAAACAAAACAAAAAACGTATATTTTTTATGGCAGTTTTGTAGTTACATGATGGTAAAAATGTATTCATATTGTATAGAACAAATTCCTTATTTGTTAAAGCAAAGAAACATTAAACATTTTCTCGAACACGTAAATAATAATTTTGTATTGCGCATTTTTACCTAAAATATACAGAGTGCCTCGTATAGTAGATATGATGTCATCTACGATTTTTTTAAATTGAAACCCCCATATTTTATTGCAGATTTATAAACTCCAAGAACAGCTGATTTTAAAAATAAAAAGTTCTTATGTCTTTAATTAGCGGTTTTGTAGATACAGGGTATTATTTTTTTTTTTTTGCTTTTTTCTTAATTTTGTGTAAGTGGGTTAGAAATACTAACAATCGCTCTTTATAATATGCCTTGTAACTATGGTAATGCTTGTTATGCTGACACAATTTTTTTGTCGAGTTTTTGGGTAATATTATTAAATTACTTATGCATTTATCTACTTCGCAAAGGATATCAATCAATCACCTGTAACTAAGAAACTGCTACCCAAAGCCATAAGTATTTTGTGTTTTTAAAATCGGCTTTCTTGGAGATAATAAGAATAAATCTTCACAAAAGCACTGTTTATTTAAATTTATAATATATACAATATAAAATATTATTTACGTGTTCTAGGAAATTTTCTTTTTTTTTTTCTTTGGCAAATAATGAATTTGTTTCATACTTTATGTATACACTGTATATTTAAGCAGTTGTAGACTATTTTATACAACATAGGAAGCGAGGTTGCTCTGAATCGCAGTATAGATTGTAGGGACCAATACGCGCAAATTTTCGCTTCATAATATACTACGGCCCAGAGCGGCGGTTAAAAATGTTATATAAAATGCTATGTATGCATGTTTTAATAGTGTGAAAATGTGTTGGATTATTATGAACTCTTAATAATATTATTATTTATTCTTACAAGAGGCCACAACACAAATAATTATTGTGAATCTTCGATAAGGATTTTTAAAGATTTGGTCTTGCAACGATGTAAAGCTTTTAACGCTTGTGCCCTTATAGACTTTATTTTGTATTTTTTTTTAAATTACCATAAACGACGTATATTACATTTGCAAATCACAGAAAAAATAAAAATGATTTAATATATTCTAAAGTAAAATCAAAAGCAAGAAACATCGTGGTCAATAAAATATCTGAATGTCAATACTTAGTTACCTCAGAAAGTGACGATAAATTAGAGATCGAACGCTGTTAGAATGACATCGATACGTCACGGTCTCATATGGCAAACCCGTATAAAACCGTGACGTATCGGTATCATTCTAACAGCGTTCGATCTCTACTTTATACTGTAGATACGGATGTCGGAATGTGTAATTGTATTGCTGGACAAGGAAGGCGCTTCTGTCAGCATATATGTGTGCCGTAGAGATAATTTTAATCTTCAGACTATAATATGCAGTCCTCTATTATCCTCTATTAATAGAAAAAAAATTGGCCAAATAAGCGATGGGGGATAATATTAATGAAATGGTTTTTGATGACATGATGGATACGTCTATTAATGAGGGCACCAAAGAACCATCTAACTGTGAAGCACCTAGTAATGGTTTTTTTTCTCAAGAAATGGCATATGTTAGCAATTCAACTACTTCTCCTCTTGCAGTAGCTAAAAACCTTACAACTAAAAAAAAAAATAAAGCCGTAATTTTTCAAATATTATTGAAATGGTTAAAAATAACATATCACCAGACTCAACAAACATTATCGTTCGACTTAATAAATGTCTTGAAAAAATTAAAACTCACACAGAACTATTATATGCATTTCTTAATATAAAAAATATTCGGCGTGAAAAAAAAAATAACGTTCAACCGACATCAATTAGTAGGCGCACACAAAGACCTGGCCTCACGTCTGGTTCCAAAAGGATTCAGGCTGGAAGGCCCGCCAAAAATGAAAATCTTAATAGGAATCGCAAAGCCTCAAGGTCCTTAAGTGAAGCGGTCCTTGTTAATAGACGTAGTGCTAAATCTCACTAATGTATAGGTATTTTATTTTATTCTGTTTTATCTTCATAATTTTATTTTATATGAACTATGCCGGTTTTTTTAAGCTTAATGTTGTTTTATTTATATGAGTTTATTTTCTTTTATTTTAAGCTAGATATAATAAGTACATCACGTATTTATAAAAAGTGTATTTTTTTGTAATAATTAGAAAAATTAAATACTAAATAAACTGGTTTAATTTCCACTTTAATTCTAAGAATTTAAAATATACAACTGTGATACAACCTACATTTGAGAACTCTGACAATACTTCCCTTTACGTACCTCTGAAATAACTCCCTCGTGATGTAGTACTTATCTGTCAAAACGTTATTATGCTTATGCTTTTTATTATTATAAAGTTATAAGGAAGTAAGGTTAAAACAGGTATTGTATCAATATAATAATTTATAATAGTTTAGGACATTAAACAAAACAAATCTGTCTGACGATTTTATGCAGGCAATAAAACCCACATTTAAATACCTTTGTAAGTACCCATCCAAAGAATTTCAACACTTTTTCATAGTGATACAACATGCTATACATCATTTAATATATATTTTTAACCGCTGCTCTGGGCTGTAGTATAGTATGAAGTGAAAATTCGCGCGTATTCGTCACTACAATCTATACTGCGATTTAGAGCAACCTCTATCGCCGGTGCTCTGAGTAATAGTATATTATGTAATTACGCCACCGGGATACCGGGTTGCTTCAAAGGGCCCTCCCAAGCTTTAAAGCCTGGGACATAGCTAAATAAAAAATATATATAATAAATTAGAAGCAATAATCACTGTTTAACTGGACTGCACCTGACTTGACAACAATTTCTTTTGATAATACAACTTACATAGGTATTATGACAAAGGTTGTTCTCAAAATTAACTATAAACTATAAGTTACCCGAGAATTTTTTTTTAAAAGTATCTTTAATTTTATGATATTTTTAGGTTTGTTGCGGTTTTATATCCAGGGTGGCGACAGAAAGTTTTTTTTTTAATAAAATACTCCAAATTTTATAACATTTTTGGAGAGCCCTTTAAAATATAAATTTAACCATATATATGACTATGGGTCTGTCATGCACCGTTTCGAACTTATTCAAAATAATCTTTAGAATGGATGCTATTATGTAAAAGTTATAAATACGACAATGATTGACTTAAAAAAAAATGCGTATTCTTTTTTATGCAATATTACTTTTGATCATTCCATATTCTAATTTAAAATTCTGTAAAAAACTAAACACTGTTGACATGGATGGCAAACTGTTACTTTTTACGTTTTTATTAAATAAAACACCATGTATATTATTATATTTTTAAATAGCAAATAAAATTACAGTGATATCATAGTATAGGCCCCTGACTTACCGTTTTGGCTTATCTGGCAGATCCAAAAATTGGTTATAAAATTTAAATGATTAAGATATGAAACTATGAATTAGCTCCCTACAACCATATTAATCATTTGCGAAACATGGCATTATTGTGAAAAGCTTGATATTTCGTTTTAATATAACTTCTTACCAAGAAGTTTCTGTTTGCCCTTGGTCTTGTGAAGTCACGCGATAAAAAGCTACATAGATCTTTCCAGGTGGAACCTAATTAACTGATTTTAATCCTCGGGGATCAAGAAGAGATAGGACCCCATTAAGTGACTCCACTTAATGGGGTCCTATTTAGGAGTAGGCGCTGTGAGCAAAGATTCCTATATCCTGTCGTTTTCCTGTTTTCGTGTTGTGCACGAAGTGTTCTTCAATGCCGAAAAATGGATGCGCGCTCAGCGGAAAGCGTGAGAACTAACAGAAACCGGTTATGCGCAAATACCAGTAGCAGAGCTTGGCTTCACCGCCATTAATGTGTACCTTGTATCGATTTAAAATATATTTTAATTTTTTTGGATTTTCTGGGGGCTTCGAGCCTGTCATCCAGATTTTCCATCAACGAAGCCCTGGAAAGCTCTGTCTGGTAAGGGGAGTACTGGCAAATTAGACCTGAGGGGAACAGGGTCAAAAACAAAGAATGCAAAAAAGATACTTCTTAACAACATCCTAAAACGGTTGTACCCACATTGATAAGGGGCGAATTTACAGTTTTAAATCTTAATAATTTAACCGGACACACCGTTAAGCCTTAACGGTAAGTCCGGGTTAGTCATAGATGTTACACATAATTGCATTCATTCTGCATCATGGGCCCATAGTCATACATATCGTTGAATTTGTCTTTAAAAGGGCTATTCAAAAATGTCATAAAATATAGAGGTTTTATTAAAAACAATCAACTTTGTGTCACCACCTTAAAATTAAAAATTAAAAATACTTTCATACCAAACAAGCTTTATAAAAACCTTTTTCTCCTATAACCAGTGATTAATTTCAGAGGGGACGCAAGGGAACGGCGCTCCCTTACCTCTCAAGAGTGCCGGAACGCAAGAGAACGCACGTAACCCTAAAACTGCGGCTCTTAAGCAGATAGCGCCACAGCTATCAAAGCCATATTTTCGCGCATTAGACGCGGTGAGGGCCACAGCGGTGCCATTTTAGCGAATTAGTCATGACGTCACGCTTCCGGCGTCTTACAGCTTTTGTTAGCAGTCTCTAGAGGACGCCAACACATTTGTAAGCCATCGGTGGAGGGGAAATTTGCCCAAAACACGTTGTGAACTGTTTACCAATTTTTGGTTATAATTTTTTTAAAGTTTTTATCACAAGACAACATATATTTCCATTTGTTTTGTGCAAGCGCCATTACTACTGAGGGAAAGAACAATGTAATATGTGTGGCGCAGGTCCACATTCCGTCATATGAAGTCATTGTTGTAAGACATGCATTTTTGCAATCAATTTTTCAATGACGTCACACTGTAAGACGCTTAAAGACACTCCTGTAAGCCGTCTAGTCGCGAAAATATGGCTTAAAACTGCCTATTGTCATTAAACATTCCCTTTCAAGAAGTGGGTTTATTTGAAGGTATAAAAATTGTTCTGCGCTCTTAGGATAGGTAGGGGAAATGTTTTCGTGAAATATAAAAAATAGCAGTTCAAGATGTGATATTAAAAATATATTATAAACCTTTACTAGTTTTTCGGAAAATATTCAAAAACATCTGTTTACGTATTGATATGTATTATTACTACTGTACTGTATAATATAAAGAAGGCTTTATTTGTTTTTATTATACCATTTATTCAAAAACGGTATATCGGTTATTGTAAGCTTCATACAAAATGGTTGGTGCAAATTCAAACAAGTTTATAAGAAATTTAGAGTTGGCACCGAGATGATAACAGGGGAGGGGGGAGGTAATATCAAATTAGGCCTTATTAGAAAATAAATAAATGATAGTTCGCACACCTAAAATTTTAGAAATTAAGCACTGCCTATAACTAATAGTTTCCTTGTTTTCTAGACAAGGTATAGGCCCTTAATAAACGGGACACCCTATAGCTATTTAATATCTATTAGGCTTGAATAAATTTATAAAATAGTTATTCTATTCATAAATATTATTTGGCGATGCCTTATGGGTCCCAGTGATAGGTAGTTTACCGGCCTCTAAAACCGCTTCAGCACCCGCTGTGTATACATTTTGTCTAAGTTTCTTCGTAATTTTCAATATTTCAGTTTTAACCAAAAAACATTTCCTTAAATTTTAATAGGTGAATATATGATGTCAAGCAACAATAAGGCATTTACGCACTTGACTGCTTGCCCGAACTCCGCTTCGTGTCGTTCGTTTAACGGCAGTCGCGTGCCTAAAAATATCACTTTGCGCACTTGTTAGGCAAATAACTATTTTGTGCCACTAATTAAACAAACAAGATTTATTTGCTTAATTAATTGACATAATTAACAATTTACTTTTTTATTTAAAATACCCTAAAATAATTTAACTCCTTAAATTAATTACGCTATACTAATTAGTTTAATTGCTGCCTTGTCTTTCGACAGAATAATTTACTAAGATGATCTTACACGGAAGATACAAACTGTTTATTTTTAACTAAAATCCACAGAGCGTTATTTGGATAACAACAATATTTGGCAATAAACAGCTATAGAGAATATGGGTCAACAACGGCTTAACGAACTGCCGAAGGGTAATGAGCAATATTAAATTAATATGTAGCAATTTGACAGTAAGTGTTTACATAACACATTTATAATGGAAAATGTTTTAACTCACTTATTTAATACCAATCAATTTATAAGGAAATATATTAACTTTTATGTACAGGATATTCCAAATTCGATTCTCATCACTGGGATCTCGAAAACTTAAAGAGATTAAATGGAGGCGAAGTTGCGCAATTTGATGCTGATCAAAATGCCACCCTAAAAGTTTAAAAATTTTAAATACTTTTGAAGATTTGTGAAAGAAACCGAATATTGGCAATTTTATTTTTATTTATTTATGAATTTATTTAAATAGATATAACAAAATAAATGTTAAATTTTCATTGTTACTTTTTCTGTTCTACAAAACAGTGCTATTAAGGCGGCGAAGTAGCTAAACGTTGTTATGTAACATGTTACACATTGAACATTCCCGCAGTGAATACAGAAAACTGCGCCGTTCGCGGCGAGCTGCTCGCGCTCGCCGCTGCTCCATCGTGTTGTCGGTTTTTTCGCGAATCCCTTTGAAGTGTTCGGCGCTAGTCAATCAGTGAATCAGCTTGTTCGTTGCGAGCGTATGGAAAGTCGTGGTTTTTTCCTATTTTGTTATATAAATAAAATTTACTCTTTGAGGTTTTGCATTTTGTGCGAATCAGGATGCAGTGTGATAGTAAGAAAACCCTGCTTTTTATTGACAAATATATTATATTAATAAAATCGCCATGTTAACTTCTACTTTCACATCACAAAGTGAGGGGAAATAAATATATTATTTTTTCTCTATCGGATTATGTCGGATTAGAGCTTTATCAGTCGTTTCTTTTGGGTTTTTTTTTGGAAAAAAAAATAAGTTGTACTTACTTAACATCCCGCAATTGAAGAACTTCGGTATGCCACAGAATAGGGATTTATAAATTTGGAAAGCCGTCTATTATTATTAATAAATGCACTACGCAGAGTTAGAACAGTTTGTAATAAATGCATAGAAGATAATGGATTGCATTTTAAACAATATAAGCTAAATAAGTGATTAGTTTCTCTAGTTTCAGTACGTAAGGTTAGATTTTAAATTTAATAAAATATATTACTATTTAATAGGGGATTAAGGCAGCGGATCTATAGGTAGCGGACATTGTGGTAGGTAAAATAAAACGAATTAATTTACAAAAATTTAGAACCAGTTTTTTCCTTTTTTAAATAATAATACTTTATTTGATCTTATATAAACACCGCTGACTGCGCTAAGCCTAAGTTTAAATTTTAAAAGTCTGATTTATTGACTAAAAATGTGAAAAAACAATAAATTAATATATACTTTTTAAAAACTGTTTTTCGGACATAATTTAATCATTTGAAAAAAACTGGGCGTCCCATAAGAGAAATTATATTTTTGTGTTTATATCTCAATAAATATTAAATTTGAAAAAAATCTTACTTTACTAATAATTTCTATAACTATATTACTTTATACTTTTGTTGTGAATCACAAGATAACCGAAATACGAGGGTCCAAATAAGAAAAAAAAAATTCCCCGTATGTCAAAAACGAAGAAAGTCATGAAAAATCTTTTAGTGTCATCTTTCCTTTTATCAAAAAATAGCGACACTTCGCAAAACCCGCAAGTCTTTTCTTTTAATAATAACCAAGATAAAATGCAATTACAATTACATGATTTACACAGTAAATCAATTACAACTATTTTTTTACTTAAATATTACCAAACTTTTTTTAATGTTGAAATAACTTTTATTTCATAATTTCTTTAAAAAATGTTTCAAGTTTTCAGGGTTTCGGTACCTATTATATACATAGACTAATTTTTCTAAACAAAACAGAAATCAAAAGTAGGTAGGAAACAAATTAGGGGTCTATAATTTTTTTGAGGTCGGTGCTAGCAAAGTCATCAAATATAAAACCTAATCAAATAAAAACGAAATGTCGAATACAAAATAGAGTGGAGAAGATATTTTACTTAACAACTTTTTATATATATATATATATATATATATATATATATATATATATATATATATATATATATATATATATATATATATTAACAAAAAAAGTAGAGTTTCTTTGGGCATATAGGCTCCTTAATAAATGAAGAGAAAAATAAAAATATCCTGGTAGGTATGATACTAAGGTTGGTTGTTTTAAAATTACGAGGCCTCCAAGTAAATGGATAACCCCGGTCCAGCCAATTCGATTACACGTGTTTCACCCTTATTGGGGATGGTCACACCGAATGTAGGCCGTAGACAACCCTTGACAGTAAAGCAGTTACCTTTTGAACATCTGTAACCTAATACAGCTGAACGTTAGAAGCAACTAGCGCCATCTCGTCAAGTAATTCCAAAACAATCAATCTTAGTATCGACAGGTTAAGATGTTAATGTGCGCCATGTAGGTGTATTACGCAAAAATAGTCAGATGTTGCTTACAACAACACACTTAATGAAAAATGGCTTCCCATTAGTTCACGGATGTGTGAATTTCGAATGAGCTCTTTTGCCAATTCCAAGTAGGTGACGTGCAGCATGACTGAAAACGTAATTTAATTAAAGGGGGAAACGCAGTATTTTCACCCAACTGCAATATAATAAATAAAATTAAACTTCTTGAGCCTTGTTATATATACTAACAAAAAAGTAGAGTTTCTTTGGGCATATAGGCTCCTTAATAAATGAAGAGAAAAATAAAAATATCCTGGTAGGAATGATACTAAGGTTGGTTGTTTTAAAATTACGAGGCCTCCAAGTAAATGGATAACCCCGGGTCCAGCCAATTCGATTACACGTGTTTCACCCTTGTTGGGGATGGTCACACCGAATGTAGGCCGTAGACAACCCTTGACAGTAAAGCAGTTACCTTTTGAACATCTGTAACCTAATACAGCTGAACGTTAGAAGCAACTGTCAACGTCCTACATTCGGTGTGACCATTCCCAACAAGGGTGTAACCGAATGATTGGCTGGACCAGGGTTATCCATTTACTGGAGGCCTCGTTTTTCCCTGTTTTCCTTTTACTTTCATATGGGAAGCCATTTTTCATTAAGTGTGTTGTTGTAAGCAACATCTGACTGTTTTTGCATAATACACCTACATGGCGCACAATAACATCTTAACCTGTCGATACTAAGATTGATTGTTTTGGAATTACTTGACGAGATGGCGCTAGTTGCTTCTAACGTTCAGCTTTAATTATATATATATATATATATATATATATATATATATATATATATATATATATATATATATATATATATATATATATATATATATAATTATTGTTTGGCAACGTCGCTCAATAACGCGTTCTTTTCGGGACATAAGTCGAATGTTTTTCGCTTACTATTGTTCAAAAAATTAGTTATTGGTGATCCAGTGCATATTAAGTGTTTTCAGTACAATATAAAACTGTGGTTTAGTCAAAAATTGCATTTAGAACAGTGAAGAACAGTGAATAACTTTCCACATGTAAACAAATCGAATGCCACTGATTTGACAGCGTTGTCACGTTGAACGGGCAGATTTTCCTTGGTTTATTCTAACACCTATGAATAAAATATTCATACGGGCATCAAAATGGAATGTGACGTGTGCAAAGATCCCAAGCAAAAAACATATGCTTGTGATTGCTGCAGAAATTTTCTGCAATTGCACGGAATTGACAAATACCGAAATAAGAGTACTAGAATTAAAGGAGGGAAGACAAATGAAATATTACTGTTCTAACTGCCAAAAATTTGAATCTCACTTACTATTACAAAACATAATTGAAGATAAAACCAATATAATAGCAAGTAAAGAAGAGATTATAACCTTATTAAAGCAAAAACTAGAAGCTTTAGAAGCAAAATGTTTGAACGAAAACAATAAAATATCATATAGCCAAATAGTAGCAACTTCAGTAAATAAATTAAATGGTAATATACCAAGTCTAATAATTAAGCCAAAGAAAAAACAAGATGCACAAGAAACCAGGAATGATTTACAACAGAAAATAAAGCCGGCTGATCTAAAAATTGGGATAAAAAATACAAGAAATACTAAAAATGGTAGTGTAATTGTTAAATGTAATAGCAAAACTGAAGTGGAAAGATTAAAAACAGAGGCTCAAAGTAAACTAACGGATTATGAAGTACAAGTGACAAAAATGAGAAAACCTAGATTTAAAATTGTTGGGTATGAAGGCGATTTATTAGACTCATCACAGATGGAGGCTTGTATAAAGGAACAAAACCACTTTATAGCGAAAACCGACGAATTAACCGTAACTTATATCAAACCTCTTAAAAAAAATAACACCTATACAATTTATGGAGAATGCTCTTCAGGTTTGTTTCAGAAGTTAATAAACGTAAAAAAAGTTTTTGTTTTGTGGGAGCGATACCCTATTTATGAAGACATTAGTATACAGCGTTGTTTTAAATGCCAAGAACATTATCACAAAAGTGACTCGTGCCAAAATAATACTGTATGTGAATATTGCGCTGGTAATCATAATGTTCGTGAGTGCGGAAAAAATTTTAAAAAGTGTAATAACTGCTTAAATGCTAATAATAAATATAACCTTAACTACAGCACTAATCATGAGGCAAATGATTCGGATTGTCCATCTTATCAATACTTAGTAAAAATCATAAGGAGTAAAATAGACTATAGTGGTAATGGGTATTGAGCAGCAAGAAGTTGTTGTTCTGCAGGAACTGGAAGTTCTGGATGGGACAAATAATCAGGAAAGTATAGACTGTGCTATAATTGCTTCTCAAATTGACATTGATCTTAAGTTACTTAACATTTTACATTTGAATATACGCAGTATACGGAAAAATTTTGATGAACTCCTGGTATTCCTTGAAACTTTTAATTTAATGTTTTGTGACATAATTGTCCTAAGTGAATGTTGGCAAATTAACGAAAAAATATACAATATTAAGGGTTTTAATACATTTTACAATCAAGCTAATTTTAACAAGAATGACGGGGTAATAGTATTTGTTAGGCAAGACATTGATATTAATTTTAAAAACATTAAACTTGAATCGTCTGGGGTTACCCTTAGTAGAATTACCTAGTGGATAACTGCAGAAGTTATGGTGTTACATGTGTTTACAGACCACCCTCTACCTGCACGCAATCTTTCCTTACAGATCTTGAGAAATTTTTGGCAAAAATCTTGATAAAGATATAGAAGTTCTTATTGGTGACATAAACATAAACATAATTGAAAAAAGTGAAACTGTTAACAAATATCTTTCAATGTTGAATTATTATGGCTTGCAGTCTGTGGTTAATGGCCCTACGCGTGTGACACCAAGCTCTGCTTCCTGCTTAGACCATATATTTCTTAGAATAAAGTTAGTAACGAATACTTTAAAATATTCTGCCTTTATACTGGACTCGGACCTGACTGATCATTTCCCAATAATGGTGAACTTTAGTAATATAAATAATGAACAGAGAAATATGGCTCCTTTATATGTAACTAAAAAGATAAATAAGCTAAACCTTCAAACTTTTGGTGAGGTGATCAGTACGCGGGACTGGTCTAGTGTAATTGAAACAAATGATTCTGAAATAGCGACATCTACTTTTACTCAAATTGTATCTGATGCTATTAAGAAATCTACAGAATGTAAAATTATTAGATATAGAAAATTCACAAAAATTAAACCATGGATAACAAATGGAATAATTTATGCAATAAAACAACGTGATAAGATGAAAAAGAAACTTTCAACAAATTATAATACATATAATGAAACAAGGTATAAATTATATAGAAACAACTTAAACAAAATAATTCAAAAGTGTAAAAACGATTATTATAAAAAAGAAATAAATAACAGTACTGGTAACATCAGAAAACTATATAAAATAATATCGGAAGCTACAAATGAAAAGATAGGAAAGTCTAACAATAACCTCCAAATAAAAAATAACAATAATACTCAGTTTTCCGATAACAAACATATGGCTAACTATTGCAATGAGTTTTTTATAAATGTGGGTATTGAAATGTTTAAAAAAATCAAAAACCCTCCCAAACCTTTTAGGCTTAAACACCATTCCAATTCTTCAATGTTTTTGAGACCTGTGACAGAACTTGAAATAATTAAACACATTAACACCCTTAAAAATAACAGTGCGCCAGGTGTCGACGGCGTCGGTTCTGAATTAATAAAAAAATTTCATTTGTACTTTCTTCAGCCACTGGTACATATTATAAATTTAATTTTTAAAACAGGCAAAGTTCCTAAGCAGTTTAAAACTACAATGGTTACCCCAATACACAAGGCTGGCGACAAAACCGATATTAATAACTTTCGACCGATTAGTGTGATAAATAATTTTGCAAAAATTTTTGAAAAATGCCTAAAAGACAGATTGGTGAATTTCTTAAAAATAATAATATACTTTCGAAAGGCCAATTTGGTTTTACCGACGGTTTGGGTACCAAGGATGCTATTTATGAGCTTATCAAGGATGTAACGGGTCACTTGGATAATGGTAACAAATGTTTGGCAGTATTTTTGGACCTTGCAAAGGCATTCGACACAGTGCCTCATGATGCACTCCTCGATGTGTTAAACACCTATGGGGTGAGAGGTATAGTGTTGGATGTCTTTGGGAGTTACCTTAACGATAGAGTTCAGGTTCTTAGGATCGGTGATTCAACGAGTGATCCCCTAACAGTAAGAATTGGGGTTCCGCAGGGTACCGTTTTGGGCCCCATCCTTTTTATTACATATATAAACTCTCTGACGAATATGAATATTGAAAATAGTACTATTATCTCCTATGCCGACGACACTGTGGTGGTATTTTCAGGTAGGACATGGTCTGAGGTTAGGAATTTTACTCAATCTGGTATCAGTATAATTAAAAATTGGCTTGATTCTTTCAAACTTACTTTAAATGTTAAAAAATCTAACTATATTGCTTTTTCTCTTACTTCGGCCAGTCGACCTGATTTTGATGCCATCCAGATTGATAATTTGGATGACAGTATAAAAGAGGTAACACACACAAGGTATTTAGGAATTATTGTTGATAAGAATTTAAAATGGGACCAACATGTATTAAAACTAAGTAACAACATTAGAAAGCTAATTCATAAATTTTATATTTTAAGAGACATTTTGGGTAAAAATCTTCTTATTATTGTATATAAAGCACTGGTTGAATCTTTGATTCGATATGGTTTAATTATATGGGGAGGTTTATACCAAACTTCTTTGAGCCAACTAAATGTGGTGCAAAACTATATACTAAAAATTATTTTTAAAAAAAGTAAAAGATTTTCAACTTGTTTATTATACTCTGAAAATGTTATGAATGTTCGTTCGCTATATGTTCTGGACATATGTGTATTCGTACATAAAAGAAATAAACTAAAAAAAATTGTAAATCACTCATATCAAACGCGAAACAAGACAAACAAACATTTAATGATACCTAACAGCAACAGAAATATAAATTTAAGATTTGTAAATTATCTTGCTCCGAAAATTTACAACATTATACCACCCAGTATTAAAGACATATTAAACATAAAGACATTTGTCAGGAAATGTAGAACGTTTATCGCGACTAACTGGGAAAGACTTAAGATATTATTCTAATTTTCTTTTTTGTAGAAATATGTCATTTTTCTTTTTTGTGTAAATATTTATGGCTAATAAGTGCAATTATTTATTTTGTTTTTTTTATTTCGATTAATTTTTAGATAGGTTCAACAGTTTTTTTTTTTTTAGGTTTAGGTTTAGATTAGGCTGGGAGTGCCCAACTCCATGTATTTCGGGAATTTTATAAATTATATCTTTTAGTTGTGTATTTGTAAGTTTCTTGATATAAAAAAAAATGTTTTTCTCTTGATTAACTTTAATTAGGCTTTTGCACATACGGATGTTAAGTCATCTAGGTGCAGTATATGTAATATCTAAGAATTTATAACCTTTATATTATAGAACATAAGCTTGTTAAGTTGTGAATTATAAAAAAAAATTACGTAATATATAGTATATATATATATATATATATATATATATATATATATATATATATATATATATATATATATATATATATATATATATATATAAAATTTCGTGGTTTTTTTTAAGTGCTGACACAACCTAAAAGAAAATTGGAGGACCAAATTTGTTTCGTACCTACTTTTGATTTCGTCTTTTCTTTGGATAAATTAGTCTACGTATAAAAAATATTATTTCATAATTTTAAGTTTATTTTTTTGAAATGTCTTTTATTTACTAATTAACCTTTTTATTGCTTTACTTTTAGTTTTAAGTAAGCACTGAAATATTTCTTTTGTAATAAGAAGTAATAGTTTTCTGACTAGAGCGGATGTTGGGTTTATCAATATTGTTCCTAGGCAAAGAAAAAATAGCCAAACTACAGTCTTTTTTACATATGAATGACCTTATAAATGTATTCGCTAAAAAAAAGCAACAGAGTGAAACACATAACAGTCATTGTCAAGTGTCATTTTTTAAAATTACGGTTATGTTTGTTACTATAAATAATATATTATTACTTTTTATTTTTTTTCTTTTAAAATAGATGTTGTTAACGTTTTTTATAAGCGTTTTTGGTTTATTTTCTGGAAGGTGCACCCAAAAACAATTTTTGATAAAGAGCCCACTCAGGACTTGCTACGACACTGCTTCTATTACATTATACAACTTTATGAAAAAACAAAGTCTATTAGTTAATCTTACATATAACTGAAGTAAAATATTAGTATTTATTACAACATAATCGGTCCCTTTTTTTGACATGACATAAAAATGAAACTTTGCACTATTAAGTGCACTTTAAATAATATGACTTTATGAATAAAGGTCAATTCGTCTTGGTTTAAATTGTTATTTATTATTCCTCATGCTATTGCACTAACAAACATTAATAAGAAATAATTAATCCATTTAGGATTTGCTAACCAGAACGATTTAATAAGCATTTGAAATATTTTAATGACATATTAATGAACACAAAGTATCCAATGAACATTTGAAATATCGGTATTTTAAACAATATATTTAATACAATTAAAATAAAACTAACATGTAAAAGGGATAAATAAATGAAAACTTAAAAAAAGTACTTGTCGGCCCGGGCCACTAGGATGGAATTAAAATAAATGTGTTTTATGCTATGATTAAAAACTTTTCTTACACTACAAAAAGTTAAATTATGAAACAAAAAAAAATAGTGTTTTATTTAAAGTCGTTTTCTAACACAAAAAGAATTTTGGCTAAACATTTTAGTTCTAAATAATTATGCTTTCAATTTTATATTAATAATTAAATTTGTAAAAAACAAAATTCAGATCAAATTAAAACATACATATAAGAAATCTAATTTACCAAACATTCCTGGCTTATCAGACAAAGTTTAATAAATGGGTATTAAATTTACCATAATGTTCTGTTTTAAAAAAAGGTATAAAACATTTTGGGATATTAATTTAAAAAAACAAAATACAAAAAAAACGTTTATAAGATTTCCTATTAATGTTATAAATTTTATGTAGCTGAAGCTACATAAAATTTTAGTAACTACATTGGTTTTATTTTTTGCCTATCCTAAAAATGGTGCCATTGAAAGGCTGATATATACTTAAAGGTTTGTTAAATGTATTTGCTAGGAAGATCTATAAGTTTATCGTCAATTGACTGTGCTTGCACTATACTCTAAAAAAAATCCCAAATAAACCCGCTACAAACATGTAGAACATAAATTTCTCTTTTATTAAAATTGTTTTCGTTTTCCTAAAAAATATTGCAGGAATTTCAACCTAAAAATGTTTTATTTTTAACTCTAATAGTAATTACCGTTTAAAGCTGTCTAAGACACTCAGCACTTTCATTTATATTCACAGAGGGCTTTGTTATTCAAAGTGCATTGAAATGTGTAATTTGTCAGGTTTCTCGCTGACAGTGTTACCAACTCTACCAACTTTTAGGTAGATCTACCTACTTTGCCCTCAGTCTACCTGTCTACCAACTTAAGCCTCAAATCTATCTCTTTTTTTGCATTGATAATTGAAAGTATTCTACCCTGTGAAATATTAAAGAAAACTGTAATTCTGATTCATAGTTCAGTGAGGGGCGTGAAGATGGAGTCGAGGACCCGAGAACAGAACCCTTGGAATCTTGGAATAAAATACGTTGCATTTCGCGCTATTTTACTTAACGCGATAAAAAGCGATTAGCTGTTGCATAGTTGCATGAAACCTGTTTGTTACATTACATCAAAATATTGAATTGAATTTGTTGTAGTGATTGTGATTTTATTTATTTTTGTCTAGTTTTGTTAGTTACTACAGAGTTGTGAATCGTGACCTGCTTCTGCAAGCTAGAGTCTAGCTCAAAGAGCAATGGATTCTGATAGCAGCGATGCACATGATAGTGGCGGAGAAGGTACGCGGAGTCAAAGGTCAGAAACTCCACCACGAAAGGTCAGAAAAATGCACTATGATCAAAAATATATCAAGTCATGGGAAAAAGAAAAGGAATATGCAGGTTGGCTACAAGGTAGTACGAAGGGGAATGGATATTTTTATTGTAAAACATGCAGGTGTGATCTTAAATGCGGTGGTGGAAGGTTTATTCTAAATAAGCATGCGAATAGTTCGAAGCATGTTGCTAATGTAAAAGGTGAAGGTTCATGTTTATTGTTTTACTTTTATTGTGATGTGATATAATTTTTGATCTTTGGGTATTATTATATTTTAAATGAAAGTCAGTAATCAATGAAGCAGGTTATACACATTTTAACATTTCTTTTTAGGCACAGCAAACCAACTAACCATCATCCAATTTGGTCAAAGTCAGTCAAAAAAGGCATTTGAGGATAAAATCAAAACCGGTGGAATAAGAATGGCATGTTTTTGGCAAAAAATAATTTACCTTTTAATATTGCCGGTAAGTTCATATGTGGTGGCAGCTAGGATTAGTAATTTAATAATCATAGGTTTTTGTTGTATCATATTTTCTTCACAACAAATTTTTTTTTTTTTTTTTTTTTTACTGTATGTATTCAAATCATAATTATTGTTTTTCAGGTGACCTAAAGACACTTATCCAAGATGTGTGCCCAGATTCCGAAATAGCCAAAGAGATAACTTTCGAAAAAACTAAGGCACAGGCTATTATTACAAATGTAACTGGAAAATTGTCTCACAGTGAATTAGTCGAGACTTTGAAAACTGAACAATTTTCTTTAATTGTTGATGAGAGCACAGACAAATCAACCACAAAACACTTGGCGCTCATTGCCAGGACAGCAGTAGATCTCAAGGTGGAAGACAATTTTTTGTGCTTAATACCAATTGTAGATGGTATTGCTTCTGCGTTACATGATAAATGTAAATAATATTTTGATAATCAAAATATTCCCTACAAACAAAACATGATTGGATTCGCAGCTGACGGAGCTAACACCATGTTTGGTCAACACCATTCATTATCTACCCTGTTTGCAAATGAAATTCCACATTTGTTCCTAATGAAGTGCATTTGCCATTCATTTCACCTAAGTGCTTCTTATACCTGCAAAACTCTTCCTAGAGGTGTAGAGGATTTTGCAAGAGATGTTTATAATTACATTTAGAATAGCCCAAAACGTCTGGGTGACTATGAAGAATTTCAGTGTTTTATGGCTGTGAAACCCCATAAACTACTACACCCAGCTCAAACAAGATGGCTCTCTCTACTTCCTGTAGTAAAAAGACTTTTAGAACAGCTTCCAGCTTTACAGTTATACTTCCAAAATGCTGTTTTGAATGACAGGCTACTTGCAGCTCAAACAATACATATAAAATCTGTGGATCCTTCAACAGAGCTATACTTAAATTTTTTGGATTTTGTTTTGCCCTATTTTCATGATATTAACAAAGAAATGCAATCAGAAAGTCCCATACTATATTTGTTGTATGAGAGGATTTTCACAATATACAAAACCATCATGGAATGTTTTATTAAACCTGATCTACTGCAGTTGACTGAAAGTGAAAAGAACAGTAGCAGGGATAAAAGCCTGGATTTAGAGAACAAAATTTTAAGTTTAGATTATGAAAATAAAATAAATCATCTACCAATTGAAGAAGTGTACCTTGGTGGCAAAGTTCAATTTCTATTACTGAAACCAGGTTTTATGGCCAAAATCAATGAAATGGAAATAATACAGTTTAAAGAAAAATGTATTCTCTTTTATATGGAAAGTTTAAGACAAATAAAGCAACTTTTTTGTTTTGAAGAGAAGCAAACATTAAAATATCTTGCATTCATGAATCCTCAGCATTTAATTGAAAAACATGCAGTCCCATCTATTGCTCATATAGGAGTTCTGTTTCCGGGCAAGTTTTAGTTATTAATTTTATCTACTTAGAATTTTTTTTATTTTAATTTAATTATGTATATAAATGTAACACCTCTTTTTTCAGGACTATTCCCAGAGACAGATAAGCTCACCGAATGGGACAGAGAATGGAGATTATGAAACATAGCACTCCCCTTTACAGGAAAAAATGCGGATCCTACACCTGAAGAGTTCTGGAAGTATGTTTCGTTAATCAAAGAAGGAGACCAGACTTCAATGTTTCCTCTGCTATGTCAATTTATAAGAAAATTATTGGCACTTCCTCATAGTAGTGCCAATGTTGAGAGACTGTTTTCTTCTATTAATAATATGAAAACCTGCCAAAGAAATAGACTTTGCACAGAAACTCTAGATGGTTTGTTACATACCAAAAGATTTATTACAAAGAACAATGGTCAGCCTAGTCCAGATCATTTAAAACTTTTTAACAAAAACATGTGTAAACATAACAATAAATAATTTTGAAACAGTTTTTATGTATTTTTAATTTAAAAAACCTACTTAATTAGGGTGGTAGATCTACCGATTTTTCATTTTGGATTCTACCAATTTCTACCTATTTTTGGCACATATTCTACTACTTTTCTAAAATTAGGGTTGGCAACACTGCTCGCTGTTATCCTCATTAATACAGGAAATAATGGCGTAGCTCCTTGTTTGTTTGATCTGACAAGATAAATAAATAAAAACTCTTTCGGTACTCTTTAATCTCCCACACAGTAATCGACTGTGTGGGCTGACTTAAAACTATGGATAAAGCATACACAGTTTTAAGTCAGCTTAAACCTATTTCTATTTATATTCAGTAAGTTCGGCGATGGGGTAGACAAGAAGGGAAACGGACCAAAAATTTTATTTTTTGAGGTCATTCTTTATAAAAAGTTTTGCTTGCCGAGAAAATACGATTGTCAATGAAAGAAATTAAAAATTGTGTACAAAGTTTTTAACAAAATGCTAGAAAATTGTTTAAAATTATCATATCTTTCAGGATATTGATTTTCATTAGGTTTAGATAGTAATCATTTTTTCGGTTTAAATTTACATTTTACTGAAAAGTTTCGTAGATATACCTTTGATTTTGTATACCTTTAAATATCACCTTTGGATAGGTAGTTCACAAATAAATTCTGACAGTGTCAACCAAACCATGCAGACCTCAGTATCAACTTTTGGATATTTTATTAATTTTTCCAAATGTTAAAAACGGAGCAAAGAATACCAAATACGACTAAAAGAAACCATGCATGATTATAGTTATCAAAGGCCTAATTCACAAAATTAGATCAAAATCAAGTAGCTTAAGCCTAACAACAATTATTATGTTTGTATTATTCAAATACTGCTCCACCATGAAAAACGCATTTAGTTGGGCTCTAAGATATTCATAACTGCGTCGCACTTCTTCTAGAGATATTGCTTCTACAGTTTGTATAATTCTTTGTTTTAAAATGTCCTTATCAGTTGGTTGTGGATTAGCATAAACTAACTGTTTTAGGTGTCCCCACAAATACATATCCGCTAACGTGAGGTCGGGGCTTCTTGGGGGCCATAAAACTGAACCATTTTGGCCGATCCATTTTTTGTCCAAATTTTAAATCAATCCAGTCCTTTACTTCTCTAGCACTATGGACAGGGCATCCATCTTGCTGGAATACAGGTTACCTCGATAATCTAATGGCAATTGTTCCAAATGATCAAAAAAAACAGTATTTTTTAACATATTCAAATAGGAAATTCTGTTACAAGTATTCTCAAAGAAATACGGTCCTATTATTCCATAGCACGAAACTGCGCACCAAACATTCATTTTTTTAAAATACCAACGTCGGATTGTGGTGTTCTAAAAAAAGGATTAACATCATTCCAATAACAAACATGTTGCGATGCTACAGTTCCATTCGTCGAAAACGTGGACTCATTTGAGAACATTATTAGTTTACGAAATTCCCTATTAACACTTAAAATCTTACTCCCTACCCACAAACAGAAATCCAACCTTTTTTCTAATGTTTGTTTAAAATGCGGTTTGTAGGAGCGTATCTTATTTGGCTTTAAAATTTCTTGAATGGTACTTTTTGTAGTTATGTAGTTCGTTTCCTCAATAATAGCATGGTGTCTTCTCTACCAGACTGCAATACGAGTGAAGTCGCTACATCATCTTTATTATATGATTTTTTCATCTTTTTTAAGTTCAGTACAGATCCAGTTTCTGGAAATTTTTTTACTAGCTTGCAGACCGCCCATTTGGTCATGGGTACATTAAGGAACCTTTCATGAAACTCAGGTATAAAAAATCTCCGCTACCATAACATTGGATTAAATATATTATTTGCTTCCTTGTTAACATTTGTAAAAATTAATAAAACATCCAAAAGTTGATACTAAGGTCTGGTTTGGTTGACACTGTCAGAATTTATTTGTGAAGTACCTATTCAAAGGTGATATTTAAAGGTATACAAAATCAAAGGTATACCTACGAACCTTTCAGTGAAATGCAAATATAAACCGAAAAAATGATTACTATCTAAACCTATTGAAACCAATATCCTGAAAGATATGATAATTTCAAATAATTTTCTTTAATAGGATTGTATGTCTGTATACAATTTAAAATTTCTTTTATCGACAATCGTATTCCCTCGGCAAACAAAACTTTTAATAAGGAATGACTTTTTCTCGAAAAATGAAATTTTTGGTCATCTATGACCAAAAATATTATTTTTTTTTTCAAACGTATACATTGGTGTAGCCAGGATGAGGTAGGGGTGGGCACGCTTCCCCCAGAACATTTGGTGTCTATCCCAGAAAAAAAGATACAATAAAAATAATAAAATAAAACGGCAACAAATTAACATAAGGCTACAAAAATTCATTTGTGCTTGCTTACTTGCTGTCAGTAAACGATTGAAAGATAAACATCAATCTTAATCGCAGATTACGTCAGCTAGATACAAAACTCTTAATAAATTGTCTGCATTAAGTTTTTGGCGAGCTCTTTTAGTTGTAAGTCAGTTTTTTTGGTCATGAGACAGATTAAAACTTGTCTAAGGAGCTCATTGATCCGGATCAATTATTTAATGTTTCATTTTAGGTCTTACATTGTTTCCTAAGGTTCAATACATACTGTTTTAACTGCACTTTATAGGAACACTCGTATTTCTTAGATATTAAAAAAAAATATTTTTACTCAATCGAGCTCTAAAAAGCTGCAGGGTAACATTTTAAAAAAAATTTCGGTTTTAAAAACTATACTGTGTATGCATACATTTTTAATCTTATCTAATAAAAACATTGGTTTAAAAAAAAAGGTATTCTGTTAAAAAATGTTTGCTGAACCTAAAATCCTATATCACAGCAGTCTATAGTAGGCAGAAAAAAAGTTTATTTTTTGTTACTTTTCAGAGAAGTTGATTCTTTAATTTTTTTTCTAAATTACTTGACAATATCGCCAGCAGGTATGCAGACTGAAGATTACTTTTTAGAATTGTGAAGACGCATTGTCTAGTACGCCTCTTAAAAAATAAAGTTGTAAAAATGCCTAACGTTGGAATCAAATTCCATATAAGTTAACCGACTAGAGATGAGCGATATTTCACGAACTGTTATTTTTTCACTGATATCTAAAAATCACATATAACGATCGTTTCTTCAATCTTTCACAACGCGTAAATTGATATTTGTTTTCACAATTAAACATGTCCAAAGATCGTAACTTGGCATTCGTTATCACGGCGAAAGTCAGGTATCATGTAACATAACAGAATCAAGAACATATCGTTACTGCCGCCCTTAACACTTGCCCGCTTGGTTTCAGTTATAATTTTAGATACAATAATAATATTTATTAGAATTTTGGCAAGGCATGAGAAGAATATAGTTACTGGATGTTGGTATTAATATTAGTAAATTTTTCTTTTCTAGTAATCGTGGTTTCTTACCCTGGGTGGGTGTGTTTTTGTTTGTTATCGATAATTTGAATTCGTGTTGTGACTATTGACTTCGTAACAATGAAAAGGAAAAGAAGAGATCTATGGATTTTTTTGAATCCAATAAAAGAGAAGCAAAATGTAAAATATGCAAAGCAAATTTATCATACAAAAGAAAATGAGTCTGTTGTCTAATTTATAATTATTTTTATTAAATTAAATAACAGACAAACGAAAAAACCTGATAGCCGATAATGGGTTAACAAGATAAAGACCTAGTTCTTAGAATCTCAATAATTAAAAAAGAAAATAAACCCTGTTATTAGGAGTCAACTGAAGACCAAACAATTTAAACATCTAAACATAAACAAAACAAGCAGTATCACAAACGCCCTAAACGCGACTTTCATTACGCGATCGCTGATATTAAAAAATCACAGTAACAAATATCAGTGTGATTGAAAAATCATGATATTGCTCATCTCTATAAACGAGTTGCTAAGCAGAAATCATAATATCGTATTTAATTTTTATAATTTAAAAATATTTAGAACATTATTTTAATGTATTCTTTTTAATCTTCAAAAAATATTCTTTTTGACTTACACTGTATCTGCTTTATTATACAAAATCCCCATAGAACAGATTGCCATTTGAAATATAGTGCATTTTAAGTTACTAACAAAAAGTACCAAGACTCTATTAGTTACCCATTAAAACTGTCTAAGACACTTTAGACGTTCCATTTAAATTCATAGAGAGCTTTAATATTCAAAGTGCATTCAAATGTGTAATTTGTACATCTCGGAAATACTCGTTATTGCACTACGCCCAGACAAATTTCCAGTTTCCTGTTAGGTTGTAAGTCCCCGGGAATATTAATAATTTTACTATGATCTGGGTAAGATCTGAGTGCACTTGACAACCAAGAGCTTTGTACTTTGACTCGGTGCTCCAGACCGTATAATTCTGACATTACTTTTAGAACTCTGTCTGGTGGTATAGCAATTATAATTTTATAGGTTTGTTGTACGAGAGGTTAATTAATCCTTTCAGAAAATAATTTAAATAATTAAAAAATATATCCGATAAATAATTTAAAATTTCATTGCAAAATTTTCTCGTATCTTCTACGCTACGCTGATATGGTATCGCTATCCATAGCATAATTAAGTTTGTTTTTTTGTTAAACAAAAAAGCCTTGTGAAACCTTTAAAACATATATCACTTTTGGAATCTTAAGTAAAAATAAAATGTATGTTTTATTTAAATGGTGTGACCACATTTTGCTTAGAAAAAAAAGTGCAAAAAACAGTAAAATTACGCACAGTAGTTCCTTGGTCGTTAAAATTTTGTTAATGTTTATAAAGTATTTATGTAAACAATGTCAAAAATCACGTTGTTTTTTTTATCGTTACAATTGTAAAAAGAAACATTACAATTTACTTCTTATAAAATCTTCTTTGGTTTACGCGCCAAACATGCATGAAGAACCCGCTTTGATTCAAGGGTGGTAAACTTAACAAGGAGTGTTGGATCCCATTTAAGCCCATATACGCCGATTTAAATGTCAATTCGATATTTGTGACGTAATCCTTTTGCCCTATTGTTTTGTTTATGAACAATGGTTTTTATTGTTTTAATATCTTTCTGGGTTTAAAAAATATTTTAAGAGCTTTTAAAAGTTTTGCCTTGCCCTCTTTAAATGTTCTTATTTTTACAGCAGAAAACGCATGATAAACTATACCTAGCAACCTAGACGTTACAGTTCTAATAGTTTTAATCCCCAATGTTTTAAAACCTGCTTTACCAAATATTAGCAAATTATATAGTTACAAGAAAAGTAGATTGTTAGGAAGAGTTGACTCTGCCTAGAAAGAGTAAACTCTTACTAATTACTACTTAACTAAAAATACAAGTAAAAGTTGATTGAGAATAAGCAGATCAACTTCACCTAGAAACTTTTACTAAACCTGCTGTGGTTTAGTGAAAGTTAATTTCAAAATTTTGTTACCATATATATTAAAAATTATTAAAATTTTGGTAATGGCTTCTAGGTAGGGATAATTTAAACAAAATCAAAAGCCCTTAGTTCTGGTCGGTCATGGTT
>JAHBCN010000216.1:220000-239376 GCA_019359885.1 Listronotus oregonensis
CTTGGTTACATGAGATAAAAGACAACATATTAAAACTTACCGCTAACATGTTAAGGAAAATGACTAATGCCACACCAGAGAACTTCATATTATAAATTAAAACTTTAAAAACATCACACATAATTAAAATAAGGAAACACAAAAGTACACCACCCCAATCAAATTAAACAAAAATAGTAAATCTGATAATATTTATTTACTTGTTTATTGTTTTTTCAACAAAATCCTTCCGATTGGGAATCCCAGATCTAAGGTCAGGTTTCCAAGCCGCAGTTTAGAGTCGAAAGTTATCCCGCGATGTAAAAACTGGAAAAGTGTAAAAGTGAAATTTGGTTTTTGTAACCCACTGTCACCTAAGGTTAATAAGATTCAGGTGTTTGTGTAGTTGGGTGCAAAGGGGTGGTGGGTGTGGTGTGTGTGTGTGTGTGTGTGTTTTGTGAGTATGTGTGTGTGTTTTGCATGTATTACCTCATCTTTTCACCCAGGGAATACTTTTTTTGTTAATATGGGATATATGTTTATCCCCGCTTCCCAAGGGGTGGGATAGGGTGGTGTGAATTTATGGACCACCCTTATCTGCCACTTTTTGGGTGTGTTCGGGTTAGATATGTGGTGCGATATTTTTTTGTAGGTTTCGTGTAATTTTAACAGGGGAAAAAAATCTTGTGCCCTAAAACCCCCCGCCCCTATCCAGCAAAACGCACAGAAAGAAAGAACAAAGGCAAATGCTCTGCAATAAATGACTCCTTTGGGGGCAGGCCAAGTAAACAGAAAATCATTCCAAAAACAACAAACAAAAAACAACAAACAAAATCAAAAAAAAAAAACCGTAAAAAAAGGTAACAATAAATGATTGGTTCGTTTAAAATATTAATTATTTTAAAAAGAGTTATTTGAGTTGGGAGACAGAGTTCCGATTGGTCAACTTTAAATAGTGTTTGAATAAATTGCACTTAAATTTTCTATGTCCGCCCTCTTATTAATAGAATTAGATGCAAATAGTATCTCGATCCTTTCACGAACCAATCTCCTAGCAGCTAGATCATTACATAGATAGAGTTTCTCGTTAAAGTTAAACCTGTCCCAATTGGTTACAATGTACTGACAATGACAACGTTTTTTAAGTTGCAATCACTTTTATGTTTGTATCCTACTGTTTAGCACCCGAGTTTGACCTATATATCACTCACACTCCGAGAGCAAGGAATACCATACACCACATTGGGAGTTTTGAGTACTTCATTTTTATCTTTTACTTTTTGAAAAAAGGACCCTATTGTTTTGTAATGTTTAAAAGCAATCTTTATTGAACAATCAGCTCTTAAACAACTTTGGATCTTGGGGATATTTCTTGATGTAGGAAAAGAGTAATAATGCACAACGGGTTGTTCAACAAATGCAACTCTGGAGTGATGCCATTGTTAGCATGTTCAATACTATTGACTGGAGCTGTATTAAATATAAGTTTCTTTAACAATCTTTTGGATAGGAATTTAATAACAAAATGTTATATAACTTGTTTAGGTTTGTTTGTAACAAGGATGTATGTGAGATCTTGTGTATACGTGTTTTTAAAGCCATTATTAGATTTATTTTTGTCTTGGTGGTGTGATACGAGTAGTAATTTATGTATCTACCTGAGCTAGTCGGCTTAGTATACCAGTCAAGGATAATGTTATTATTATTTTGTCTTATTACTCTCGTATCTAGAAAAGGTACGCTGTTGTTACTTTCTTTTTCCACCGTAAACTGAATGAACTGGTTATAAGTATTAAACACAGTAAGAATCTCCTCAACACCATTAATCGGTACCGAAGTGATAATATCTCAACGTATTTCTTTAAAAAAGGAAATCTGAATGACAACTGAGGAACACAGACATCCAACAAATCATCCATCACATACTGAGATATGATAGGTGAAATTGTCGCACCCATTGGCGTCCCCAAGATTTGCTTAAAGTAGGTACCATTATATTTAAAGTAAGTGGTGTCAAAAATAAATTTTAACACCTCCAAAAGACTAATACTTAAATCCAACGTTGTGTGGTGTTTTATTTTAGACCAATGTTTATTCATGCTTTGCTCTACTAATTTGAATGGAATGTTACTAAAGAGAGACACAACATCTAAACTTATTAATACGTAGCCCTCCGAATGTGTTTATTATTTGCAAAATTAGCAAACTCAAATGAATCTTTAACATAATATTCATTGCTCTCAGAGTAAGAAACCGTCAGCAACTCAGCAACATGCCCGGCCAATTTACTATTAGGTGCATTGATTGAGGAAATAATAGGCCGTAGAGATAGTGTGGGCTTATGTATTTTGGGTAAGCCATAAAACTTGGGGCATACTTGATCATAAATCATGAGTGATTTGGCTACCTCCTCGGTCAACTGTCCCTTATGAAGTAGTTTTTTAACAAGTTTATTTGAACTCTGCTGAATTGTCGATGTAGGGTCCCTAGCAAGCCGACGGTAGTAAGTCTGATCTGACAAAATGTCCATGGACTTTTCGATATAGGTTGTTCTGTTAAGTATTACAGTTACATTACCTTTATCAGCCCTTGTTACTACTAACTCAATTATTAGCACTGAGAAATTCTCTAGTTTTATTAAAGAGAATTTGTAAATAGTTTTTTCTGTAGTGGGGTTTTTACAAAATTAGTAAGAATATTAGTAAATTTAGCTCGTGTAATGTTTTTGCTATTATCATCAGGACACAGTTTTAACACATTTTCCAAATCGGAAATATATGTTTTTAAAGGAATTTCATTATTACAAAAAAGGTATGCTAAACTTGGAGCCGAGCGCCAAAACTTTCCGATTTCATCAGGAATTTCAACACCCGATAAATTCTTAACCAGTGCTCTTGAGTATCAATAAATGAGTTTTGCTGCATACGCATCAAATTTCCATATTTTTAAGGTTTATATTCTTGGTTCTTTTAAACATTTTTTCATAAGACTTTTCTTGTCTATATTGAAATGCGTTAATTATATGATGTGGAATTTTAGTTTTAAGTAGCGTGATAGTACTGGTTAAAGAATCTTCAAGCTTTTTTAAGGTTTGAATAGTTACAGTGATTTCTAAGTTAATAATCTTATTATCCAACTTATTAACAAAATTTATAGCACTTTGCCCTATGGTACCATCGTTAAAAGAAAGTAAACTCGATGGAGGGCTACGTATTAATAAGTTTAGATGTTGTGTCTCTCTTTGTAACATTCCATTCAAATTAGTAGAGCAAAGCATGAATAAACATTGGTCTAAAATAAAACACCACACAACGTTGGATTTAAGTAGTCTTTTGGAGGTGTTAAAATTTATTTTTGACACCACTTACTTTAAATATAATGGTACCTACTTTAAGCAAATCTTGGGGACGCCAATGGGTGCGACAATTTCACCTATCATATCTCAGTATGTGATGGATGATTTGTTGATGTCTGTGTTCCTCAGTTGTCATTCCAGATTCCCCTTTTAAAGAAATACGTTGATGATATTATCACTTCGGTACCGATTAATGGTGTTGAGGAGATTCTTACTGTGTTTAATACTTATAACCAGTTCATTCAGTTTACGGTGGAAAAAGAAAGTAACAACAGCGTACCTTTTCTAGATACGAGAGTAATAAGACAAAATAATAATAACATTATCCTTGACTGGTATACTGTCGACTAGCCGGTAGATACATAAATTACTACTGTATCACACCACCAAGACAAAAATAAATCTAATAATGGCTTTAAAAACACGTATACACAAGATCTCACATACATCCTTGTTACAAACAAACCTAAACAAGTTATATAACATTTTGTTATTAAATTCCTATCCAAAAAGATTGTTAAAGAAACTTATATTTAATACAGCTCCAGTCAATAGTATTGAACATGCTAACAATGGCATCACTCCAGAGATTACAGCATTTGTTGAACAACCCGTTGTGCATTATTACTCTTTTCCCTACATCAAAGAAATATCCACCAAGATCGCAAAGTTGTTTAAGGCTGATTGTTCAATAAAGATTGCTTTTTAAACAATACAAAACAATAGGGTCGCTTTTTTCAAAAGTAAAAGATAAAAATGAAGTACTCAAAACTCCCAATGTAGTGTATGGTATTCCTTGCTCAGTGTGAGGGTGTATATATAGGTCAAACGTCAAGGGTGCTAAACAGTAGGATTACACAACATAAAAGTGATTGCAGACTGGGAAAAACAGTTGTGCATTGTCAGTACATTGTAACCAATTGGGACACAGGTTTAACTTTAACGAAACTCATATACTATGTAATGAATCTAGCTACAATAGGAGATTGGTTCGTGAAATGATCGAGATATATTTGCATCCTAATTCTATTAATAAGAGGGCGGACATAGAAAATTTAAGTGCAATTTATTCAAACTTACTTAATTTAAATTTGACCAATCGAACTCTGTCTACTAACTCTAGTAACTCTTTTTAAAATAATTAATATTTTAAACGAACCAATCATTTATTGTTACCTTTTTTTTACGTTTTTTTTTTATTTTTGATTAATTGTTGTTTTTGTTTGTTGTTGTCATTTTGGATGATTTTCTGTTTACTTGGCCTAAAAGTACCCCAAAAGTCCTTATTGCAGAGCATTTGTACCTTTGTTCTTTCTTTCTGTGCGTTTTGCTGGATAGGGGGCGTGGTTTTTTAGGGCACAGCAGATTTCTGTTTTCCCTGTTAACACATTACACGGAAACCTACAAAAAAATATCACGTACACACACATATCTACACACGAACACACCCTTAAGTGGCAGATAAGGGTGGTCACATAAATTCACACACACTACTATACACGCCCTTAGGTGACAGCTGGGGGATAAACATATATACATATTAACATACAAGTATTAACCCTTAGGTGACAGATGAGGGTAATACATGCACAAGCACACACACACATACTCACAAACACACACACACACACACACACACACACATACACGCACACACACACACATACGCACGCACACACACACACAAACACCTGAATCTTATTAACCTTAGGTGACAGATAAGGTTACAAAACACCAAATTTCACTTTTACACTATCTACCAGTTAATATTACATCGCAGGGATAACTTGTCTGACTCTAAACTGCGGCTTGGAGAAACCATGACCTTAGATCTAGGTATTCACACAATCGGAAGGATTTTGTTGAAAAAACAATAAACAAGTAAATAAATATCATCAGATTTACTATTTACAATAACCGTTCTATGTGTTGGATTGGTGTACTTTTGTGTTTCCTGTATTTTAATTATGTGTGATGTTTTTTAAAGTTTTTAATTTATAATATGAAGTTCTCTGGTGTGGCATTAGTCATTTTCCATTAACATGTTAGCGGTAAGTTTTAATATGTTAGTCTTTTTTTCTCATGTAACCAAGGCTTTTTTTTACATATTGCAGCCTTGAAAAAGGAAATAAATTTTCCGAAAGCTCGGGACTGCTAAAAAGTGTTTAACTTTTAATAAGGCATAAAGACCGAATCCCTAATAACCTTCCAGTTGTTTATATATATATATATATATATATATATATATATATATATATATATATATATATATTATTATTATTATTAATATATATATATATATATATATTATGTATTATTATATATATATATATATATATATATATATATATATATATATATATATATATATATATATATATATATATATATATATATATATATATATATATATATATATATATATATATTATATATATATATATATTTATATTTATATATATATATATATATATATATATTTTTAATATATATATATATATATATATATATATATATATATATATATATATATATATATATATATATATATATATATATATATATATATATTGCACCTTCTTTAATAAGGGAGTTAAATTCTTGTAATTTTCCAGCAATCGGGGAAAATAAAAAACTTCAGACAAAGATTTAAAATATTCAACAATGCCTTTAAAAATGCGGATCTACAGTCCCCAACAAGAAATGCGGGAACCCTGTCAGGTCCTTGTGCTGCCTTGGGATTAAGCTTGCATAGTGCGTTCTCCATTTCTAATTCTGAGAAACTGTTTATTGCAACATGTGCGTTACTGGACGTGTTCCTTGGCACCTTAAAGCTTTCAGATGCACACAAATAAACTTCCTGAAAAAATGACGCTAGTGCGTCTACAACCTCTAGACTACTTATACATTCCTTGTGATATCTCAGTTATTTCATATTGTTTTTCGCTGTATATTTTTGTTAAGCTGATATGGGTTTCAAGAAATACGTCTTTCCCACTCCATGGTTTATTAATAATCGGAAATTTCCTTATTTATGCAATATATATATATATATATATATATATATATATATATATATATATATATATATATATATATATATATATATATATATATATATATATATATATATATATATATATATATATATATATATAATATATATATATATTATTCATATTATAATAATTTAATATAACCTTTATTACTAAAATATAACAATGTGCATAATTGTTACAACGAAATAACTTATTTGGTAAAAAAATATACTGGCTATTACTATAAGGTTTGGGCTAACAGATTTTTTTTTAACCAAACATATAATTTTGTTACATTAAGTACATATAAATTTAAATAATTATTAATAGTTTACCATTAAATATGGCTGTTTCATAAAATTTTTTTAGAATAAAAAAAAGTTTAAAAAATCACTTCAAAAGCAAAACATTTTAACTAATTTTCTTTTATGTGTGTGTGTGTCAAGTGGTACAGCAAACTCAGTCTTGTATTTTAAGAATTTCATTTTATATATGGTTCTAATATACACGAAATATGTTCAATGAAACTTTGGCATATTTGGGAAGTAATAATGAACAAACATTAAATTAATTACTACCAAACAAGTTCTATTAACGGAAACTTGCTTTTTGGTGTTTAATTAGAACTTCATTACCATTAACATTAATTACATGGGTTCCAGGAATTCTAAAGGGCATGATATGTTATATGCAATAAAGTCGACATGTCTTTAAGATCAATATTCCCTATACAGAATTGCGGAATATATATATATATATATATATATATATATATATATATATATATATATATATATATATATATATATATATATATATATATATATATATATATATATATATATATATATATATATATATATATATATATATATATCATAAAGTGAACTAGAAGGAACTTGTACGTAACTTAAACTTTCGAGTAAGAAATATAAACACGAGATCCAATTCTTTATTATACAACAAACTTTCTGATGAACTGGATATATTTAAAATGAGTGCACAATATTCGAAAGTAATTAGGACTTAATTATATTATTGTTTAATAATTTACTGACTAATTATAAGAGCTAATTTGTATTTGATTCATTGTTTGGTGTTGTTTGTTATTTGTAGACTTAATGATTGTTATACATAATGATAAGTGTCTTATAAATGGATGCCTGTTAGACGTTATGCTAAATAAATAAATAACCACTTGTTCGGATGCAAGTTTTTCGATTTGAGCTATAATTGCTGATATTGTCTCTTTAGAGGCGCCATGGACTGGAAAAGCGTATTGGCAACTAAATTCAAACCACATCAAAGCAGGAACAACAGTTATTGAGAAGCAATGGTGGAATACAAAATGGCTTAATTTAGGTCAAATAAGATAATAACAATATGATCACACGAATAGTAAAATACCTATAGTACGAACGTTGTTGAAGGGGTGTCGGGTTTATAGATTCTCAACCTTTTTTTCCCAGTTCCTTCAACGGTTATCCAATTACTGAAATACGTATTGCTTTCACAGCTCCTTATAGGCAATGCCACCACGGACGTTATATAAATAATATCTACTACCTTCAAAAAATATTCTTTCTAGTTTTTTTTATTTCTCTATTAAAATCTTTGTGTTATTCCTATTTATTTGCAAAATAAAGTAAGGCAAAAAATAATAATAATTACTCTGTAAGATTCTAAAACCCTTGTCACTAGTTATAGGCAACTGTCCTACCAAAAGGACGGCTTATCGAAAATGCTTACCAAATTAACGTTTAGCTAAATAAATAAATGTATTTAACAAAAAGTCTTTTAGCAAACCGAAGACTTATGCAATCCATTACTGAATCACCAACTTAAGAAAAACTAACTTTAATTTCCAATAAGTGGCTAGTAATTCCTATTTAAGTAAATATTTTAGTTTTATTACCTAATGTATATGACATACTTTTGGTCTGTTTTATGACCATACTTTTATCATTATTGTAGGTTATATGACCATCATTAAAGCTTGTTTTTATGTCTTCTCAGCCGACACCTTCTTTTTAAATTTGCTGTAATTAAAAGTTGAAGTTTAGTGAAAAAATCATGTTATCAATCAGGGAAGTAGAGAAAATATTTAAGTAAGAGAGATTTTTTAAAATTCAATGGAGCCTAAAGACCAACATAATTTTAAGAATTTCGGGGCCTTTTGGTTATCATACAAAAGTGCAGAGCTTCTATTTCTTTAAGTTTCTTCTTTCCAGGTTAACGTCATAAACAGCCATTTATTTTAATTTTTTTGGAAGTGTGTAACGAGTCTGCTTTATTGCTTAAATTTCATTAAAATATTCAAACTCAAGTAAAAAATAAGCAAATTAGAGTGGGATACAAAATAAACAATTTTAGATATAACGACAATGACAATGATATATTTTGTGTTATTCATTTTAGTATATATCTAATTGAGGGGTTTTCTGTATATTTTGGAGCAACACCAGAGCTTTTATTTTAAGGGTTAGAAGAAACTTTAAATCATAAAAGTTGAAGTATTTTTACTGAACCGTGAGAATTTTTCGTCGGATAAAACAAGGGAGCATTGAAAATGTATTTAAAAATACCAAGTTTGATTTTTTAAATGGAACACCCTGTATATTATTATTTTTTTTACTTTTTTAATTTACTATGATTTTACAGCAATCTACACTTTCTTATTACATCAAAATATTACTAATATTTTAATCAGTAGTCAATTGACAAATAGGCTAAATTTTGTTTTCTCAGCTATCTAGATTTTTTCACATATGCAATATTTTAAAGTAAAATACAGGTTAAACGGTAACATATGTATTATTTTTAAAATTGGAGTAAAGTAAGGAAACCAGAAGAATAATAATACACAAGGTGTTCCATTTAAAAAACCAAACCTGGTATTTTTAAACATATTTCCGATGCTCTTTTGTTTTACCTGATGAAAAATTCTGACGGTTCAGTAAAAATACTTCAACTTTTGCAATTTAAAGTTTCTTCCAACCCTTAAAATAACAGCTTTGGTGGTGCTCCAAAATATACGGAAAAACCCTTTAAATATCTGACTATTATAATTAAAATTTAATAGTAATAAACGTTTAATTTTTCAATAGAAATTTGGAAGTAACCAAAACTCATTGCGTCCAGGTTATTTCCTGATTAAAATTAAACTTTTCACAGTAATCAAAGTTTTAAAATAGACAAAACGTCGAAAGTGGTGACTTCACTTATTATGTGGGTGTAATACTAACTCATATCATCTTTCTGTATGATACTTTGGTATTTTCTTTAATTCCAGACTTAGCTTTGCTAATCATATTGCGAATGTTACAAAGCATGCACTAGAAATGCTGAAAGTGTTACTGGTAACTTCTTTATTTTTTAAGTTGCTTTAAAAATAATGGGTAAGTTTTAAATATAGATTTCTGATATGGCTTTCTATTTATAAAATTTAGAAAAACGCTCCCGTAAGCTTAAAAGACATTTATAATGCATACTTGCGAAAGTGTGTTTTTTTTAATTTTACGTTAATTTAAATTTTCTTCAGTAAGTTCGGAATCAAGATTAGAAATGAAATAAATTTGGCTCAAGTTTTTTATTTTTTATTTCACGTTAAAAGGCCCAAAAAAATGACTGTTTGCTCTTGTTTAATTTTATGTTTTTGCATTTTTGAGACGCCCTGTATAATAACAATCTATTTTCTCCTTGTAGTTCATGTTTTTTTTTGACAAGCAGAATTTTTTTTAAGAATTCCTTTATCTTCGTATCTTTCAATTTTTGGTCCATTTATTCTCTTGTGAACCGCATCCGCGGACATACTGTATATATGTTAAACAAACCCTGTAGCTTTACAGCATTCATTTTGTTTCGTGATTCTTTTACAAGATACATATTTTATTAAGGAAAAGCCTTAGTTTTCTGGAAGCGCAAAATTCAGATTGAATTTCTGATGATAAAAGATTGTTTGCTAAAGTTTATTAAAATCGATTAATTTTCAAAACGCTGCCGCCAACTGGGACTTGGACGATGCAGGAAATTGATTTGAAGAAAACTTTTCTTAAAATTATGTTTTTCCAATATGCTTAAAATTAAAGGCTTTCTGCATTATTATTTATGAAACACATGTCGGAACTTTTAGGGATATTTTTAGTGTTTGCTAAAAATAAGATTAGCAAAACAAGTTTTAATAGAAACAAAAATGATTATCTTAATTTAAGTTAATTCAAACAAGATAATAAATGTTATAGAACAATGTTGCAAACTGTTAAAAAATATAGGTATACTACGTAACAGAAAAATTTAAACACCTGGTAAAACTTATTTTATTTTGATACGATTTTTTTCCAAAAATGTTGATCTCTTACCCCTTATTGCTAACCCCTGTATCCAATAGGTTGTCAGCCTGCGGGGGAACATAATTATCAATACTTAATGAACATGTTTTACGGGAGAAACTCCATATTACTGATGACAACGATTTTTCTGCTCTAGCTCTTAAACCTATAAATACAGTGTGTCACAAATTGGTGGGGAATGTATGGAGATCTTGGAAACCACGATAGATAGAAAATCGGTTAAATGGAGAAAGTTTTGGACAATTATGTTAGTAAGGTAATTCCGTTTACTACATGGTTTATCTATTCAGGTTTTTGAGAAATTTTGAAAAAACCTGAAACATGCATTTTCGAAAATCGGTCATATTTTTTTTATAAGTGAAAATTTTTCAAATCTGTAAAAACTTCTTCAAGGCAACTTTTTTTGTAGAATATGACCGAGTAGTCAATTTTTATTTTCTATGTTTCGGGTTTTTAGAATCATCATCACTTTATTTTTTTATATGGACGTTATTGGATTTTTACGCAGCCAAATAGTGCTTTTTATTCTGATTTTAACCATGTATAACATGTTATAATTTAAGAGTTTATAACCTCATTTATTTCAAAAAACAAATATTTTCTCAGTTGGCCTTGATTCCGGCGAACGTCATTTTTTTTGTAAACAATAAAATCTTAGTAATTGGCAAAATAGATAAGCTGGACAGACAAATGGGTTTCGCAAACATAGCTATACCGTTAATACCGTGTTACAACATAACTACACGTAACAAGTTAATTGAAACAAGTGAAAACAAAAACAATGAAAAGTGGCTAAACTAATATTCCTACTAAAATAAAGATGTAAAATAACGACTTTAAATTCAAAATGTTGTCCATTTCTCTCAACATATTAACGATATTTTTTTGAATAGTCCTAACTTTCCTATGAATGGTTGACTTAGGTATGTGGAATTCTCTATCAACATCCCTGGCTGAAGATGTTGGATTTTCTTTAAAATGTTGGTTAACTGCAGCATCTGGTTGTCGATTTTCTTCAACGTACTTCTTAGGTCGTGTTTTTTCAAAACTTCAGAATTCAAACAAATTTGTAACCAGTTTTCGAAAGTATGTTAGTTTAGGATGCTGCCTTTCACGAAAATTGTCGAAATACGTTTGAGCAGCTATATTAACATTTCTGCTGCTGCCAATGACGCTAGATGACATTCGCCGGAATCAAGGCCAACTGAGAAAATATTTGTTGCCCATATGAAAAAGTAAAGTTGATGATGATTCTAAAAACCCGAAACGTAGAAAATAAAAATTGACTACTCGGTCATATTCTACAAAAAAAGTTGCTCTGAAGAAGTGTTTACAGATTTGAAAAATTTTTACTTATAAAAAAAATATGGCCGATTTTCGAAAATGCATGTTTTAGGTTTTTTTAAAATTTCTCAAAAACCTAAATAGATAAAACCATGTAGTAAACGGGATTAGCTTACTAACATAATTGTCCAAAACTTTCCCAATTTAACCGATTTTCTATCTATCGTGGTTTCCAAGATCCCCATACATTCCCCACCAATTTGGGACACACTGTATAGTAATGAAAATAATATCACATCTTACACTAAACAAGAAGACTTGTATTGTTAGTGATTAAACAACTTAAAGAAACCGAAATAATGCAATTGCAATTCTTTTGGGGGTTATTCCGAAAATCTCGAAATAAAGAGAAAACAATTCCCAGGATTTTCTGCACCGATAATTAGACGGGGTTCCAGGAATTCAGATCATGAGATTAAATTCTCTTGTCCCGACGAAATATATTTAGCCGAATAATATATAAAGCTGTTGCGAAGAGATAATGCCTTCTAAATTTCCAAGTGTTTACTGCCAAATTCTATTATTTTTAAGACAGCTCCAATTTTTCTTTATTTAAGATTATAAAAACTAATTATAATAACAATCATTCCTATTAACAAAACTCTGAAAACTTTTCAAAGTTTTCCAAACGTTTCTGAAGTTTATTCACTTTAAATTGTCTCTTTGCTAACAGCATGAAGATGTATAAATTATCCATGCTCTTTCAAATTTATTACTGTCCCTTGAATTAGTTTAGAGTTCTATAAAGTAATTAAATATACTGGCTACAATAAAGACAAGTGGTTATTCCTCAAAAAATTGTGGTTTAAATGAGATTCTATGTAAGTAGCTACTAGACATTAAAAAATACATAAATATACATCAAGCTGAAAGGAAGTTTAATTGTACATAATTAAAAATAACATTTTGACTTGGGGTCAAAGGTAAAAAAAATGGTTTTTTTCGCGATTTTCTTCAAAACGGTAAGTTTTATCGTAAAATTACCCCAAATAGAAATTGTAGACCATTAAATTATCTAATAAAAAAGTATTTATAATTTTTTTCCTTAAAACCACCGTTTCTGAGATATAGCGATTCAAAAATTTGTAAGCGTCATTGTATGCATTAGTAGTCATATATATATATATATATATATATATATATATATATATATATATATATATATATATATATATATATATATATATATATATATATATATATATATACATCTCTGTAGCTGTAATATAAGTAAAAATATTTTTCCATCGGTGATTGTAAGTTATGCACATTTTAAATATAAAATATAGATAAGTATAACTATACGAATATCAGGTAAAATGAAACCCAGTCCCTTAATTTATACGCTAGTGTAACCTTGAGACTATCTGTATCTCTATTCAATTGTGTGCGTTGCTAGTGCTGCTCATCAACATCTTTTTTGGGCTTATTGCCAAATTAAAGTGTGGCTTGATTATCAGCTAGACCCAAAAGATTGGGGTTGGAAATTAGTCGATATTACATTAAAATCAATTTAGACTTTATCCCCACCTGCGCCGGAAAAACTGCTAAACACAATTTTTTGCAACTGTTAAAAGGGATGCAGTACTAAATGTGGTTGCAAAAAATGGACTGTTTTGTTCTCTGTCATGCTCGAATTGTTAAGGCCGGTCGTGTTCTAATGTTGAATCACCAACAGCAGAGGATTCGTTTGATACTGAGGAACACGCATAAGATACATCGCTATTGACGCAATTCACTTACACTCAGGATGAAAAAGAAGGAGATCAAGAAAAATAAACAGAAAAAGAAAGAAGAAGAAGAAGAAGAAGAAGAAGATCACGAAGAATAACAACAAGAAGAAGTAAATGAAGATTATAAATCGGGACGAATAATTTTTTCTAATGTTTTTTAATTTCCGTCGCTTTTATCAATTCCGACCCTTGCAAATAACTGCTATTATGCAATAGTTTCCAATTAAACAGAATCACAACAGACCTGTGAAATAGGCCTACTGGGGAAACCACGTTAAAAAAAAAGCGCTAAGTACTCGTACACTACCTCAGATGTGGCGTTTGAATCGTTATATCTCAGGAGCGGTGGCTTTTTGGAAAAAAAACAGTAATACTTTTGTTATAGATGATTTTAGAATCTACAATTTTTATCTAAGGTAATTTTACGATAAAACATACCGTTTTGAAGAAAATCGCGAAAACCCATTTTTTTACCTTTGGCCTCGAGTCAATTTTTTTCCGCGTACCGGAACAATGGGGAATTTTGAAATGTTATTTTTAATCATGTTTTAAACAATTTTAGTTACTTTCAGCTTGATGTAAATTTATGTACCCTCACTCTTATTTTTTGATCTAATTTGACCGGACTAAAGTTATCTTCTAATCAAGTTTAAATTACGTGTTTCTGATATAATATATATTTTTTTAAACGTCAGTAAATCTCTCATTACTTGACTGTGTAGGCGACCGCAAAGTTTCATTTTTCCTCCACCGAAGCTTTATTTTTCACTTTCCGCCAGCGGAGAATACGTGTTATTTAACCACAACATAGATACAAACTAACAACAAAACAAGCGCCAACAACTAAATATTTTTTAAACTAAAAAAACTATTTTTTTTTATTAAATACTCAATTAAATATTAAATGTACTTACTTAATAACTGCTTAACAATACGAAATTAAAACGCAATCGGAGACGCAATTTTAAAAAGATAATTATTGTAGACAGTGCCCACCGACAGCTTTGTGTTACATTACTTTAGTAACTATTCACTAAGCCGCCTTGCGAACCCACTTATATTTTTTAATAATTACTATTAAAAATATATGTTTTTGCAATAATTGGTTGACGTTTGAAGAAAAAACAGCCTATCTTATTTGGAGGAAAAGTTACTTTTTATGGCTTACTCTCTATTATCAGCCTCTCTCCGTTCGACTATTAAACACGAGTGTGCCATGAAAAGTGTCACTTTTCCTCCATGTAAAATAATATACTATTGGCATCAATTGATCAAAAAAAAGATTTGTCTATAATTGCCCAAACACACAATTAGATTTATGTCAATGTTTAATTGTGTAGAAGTAGATTATTATTGTTATTTAGGGTTCTTTTTTGTTAATTATACGTAACGAAATAAAGTAAGACCACTTATAGTGTCAGCTGTAGATTATGGATAATAATCAATACAGTTAAGATTAAATGCTTTAATTTTTTAAAAATCTTCGTCAAAGAGAATCGATTGTTTATTTAAAAATTTACTTATTTTTGATCCTGAATTTAAGCTAGGAAAATATAAAAAACATTTTTTAATTAAGAAATTAATGCCTAAAAAGCCTGCATAAAAGGTATCAACGACATGTTTGGCAGACGCTTTGATAATTCTCTAATCTCTTTTCTTAATTATTATATAAATAAAGAGCATTCCATTTTTTATTTTTTAGAGATGGACCTTAAAGTTAATTCATAGGTTCAGTGTCGGATTAAGCAAGCGGGGCTCGTAGCAAATTCTATCAAGGGGCCCTTGATCTGCTGTGCGTTCAGGGCTCAGGGAAAAAATAGTTGAATAATAATTTCTTAACTTCTTGAAAAATCAATTAATTTTTTTTCCAGCGGGACTCGCTTTTTTAGTGTTTGAATATTAATATTTTATACTTAAAAAAATTATTTCTTAGGTTATATCCTTCTAATGTAGGCGCGCCCGTGCAACGACAGCCACGCATAACCCTATTTTCAATATTAAATAAATATTTTTTTAAGAAATTTCCCCCTCTTAAAGAATCTTTTTTTTTTTATTTTTGATATCGCCCATGGTTATTGAGTTATTATAAAAAAGCTGAGACCCTTTTTTGTTTATGTTTATTGATAATAACAATTAAAATTTTGGTTCCCAGAAAAAAAAGTCTTTCTTAAAATTAGTTTTCACACCAAATAAGCTATCGCTCATATGTTTGCCACAATTCTAACAATTTTTCGCCAACTTTTAGAAATATGTTAAAATTGATATGTATTAGTGTAGCTATTGATACCGCCATCCATTCATTGGTCGGGTGTCCATGGTACCGATAAGGGGTAGGATACCTAAAATTAGTAAAAAAAACTCGCGCCTAGGAATTTAAACTTCTTTGGTCCTGTTTATTTAATGCATGGATCTTTATGCATTTGGTAATGATCTTACTATGTCAGGATTACGAAATGGGTATAAAAAATTTAATTGAAAGAAATCACTCTTAAAGTAATAAAATACATTTTTTAGTCATAACTTCTATAACTCAATATCTTTATATTCTAAAAAATAGGTTTTTGGTATATGGTTACTAAATTATACTAAAAATGATGTAGACTGTTAATCTTACAAATAAATAAATAATTTTAACACTTTAAATCGGGCCATTTCAATTCTACCACACATCCTTACTAAGTGTCGGATAAGAGTGCTTGCATACGTCAGACTTTTTGTAGTACTGATTATCAAGCCGACTGATATTTTACACGTTTATACCAGAGTCTATTAATCTAAAGGGGTTATGACATCGTCGAGAATGGGGATAGCAAAAGTCCAAGACGTGAGGGTGTGAAAAGTACCTCTTATATTGGCGGCCCTGTCTGGTAACTCTAAAAGTTACTAGCATTCTCAGCTGTGGACAGAGTCGTGCCACAAATCGAAGTTTTTATTTGGGGTTATTTAAACAGTTGCAAATATTTGTGTACAGAGTTGATATTTTATTGGTTTTGACTGTTTTTACTATATAGTTTTTGGTGGTGTTTAGCCGTGTAGTCCTTAGTGTGCAATAGACCAAAAAGTTGTGTTCCCCATAAGGATTCTGTCATTTTTTGGCATTTGTTCGGAGCATGTTAAAAAAGACGTTTTTTATGTCTTCCAGAAAAATTGCAAAGCATGTGATTATGAGATCCTGATTAAAAAGGAAAAAGGCGATTAATAAAAGAAGGTAAGGTGAAAAATATGATAATACCCAAATGCTGCTATTACTAACAAATATTTTTTTATTGTGGCAGTTCAATTCAGTTTGCATTTTACAGTGGTAACACAGACAGGGTTTTTTAATCCCCCGTGACTTTCCCTCAGTGTTCACAAAAAAATTTTAAATTGTTGCCTATTTTACACTGATAAATCAGTGTGTAGTTAGGCAACACATTATACTTTTATGAGACCCGGAGTCCCTTTTTTGGGTGAAAAGGCGCGGGGCGCGATGAAACTATATCCGCGCTGTACCATCAACCTCGTTGTCTCTTTATTCGTCATTTTCGTTGTGGTTTGTGCTCTTTGCGCCGTATGGGTTTCATTTTTTTGTTTTGTGTGTATTTTTTTTGGTTGCGGGTTTTTTGGATTGAAAAAACCTTTATTTTATTGATTGTGTTTATTAAATTGACTATAATTTTGTGTTTATTGTTTGTTATTATAATATCGTAACAAAATGACTAGATCTGTAGGGTTTTTGTCTTGCAAATCCGGGTAAATCCCCCTTTTTTACTTTAGGTAAGTATTTTTTATATTTAAATTAGGTGCTTCTTATAGACGTAACGTTAGGTAACCAAATAAATAATAATTTTAAAATTATGAATAATAAAAAGGAAAATTTCATACGAAATAGAAGTGAGAAAAGAAAGGCAATCTTAACTATCTTTTAGATGATTTCCACAATGTTTGTGTATTTTTGTGGATTTTAAAAAAAGAACTAAGGTTTACATTTAGGTACTTTTATTTCATTTAATAATTTAGTACTTTTTTTAAAAGGGTAAAAACTATTAATTACTGTGCAGACCAGACAAATTTTAATATATACGGTCCCTCTAATTAAATGAAAGAAATACAATTTTTTAAAAATTTATTTTTGCTTTTTCTGTATTTTTTAAAAAAATTAGTTTTTTTTTTTTTAAATTAATTAAATTTTAATTCGACAAAATAAATTTTAAGGGATCTTTTAAATTCTTTCATATTATGTCAATTACATTACACAATAATTTTAAATAATCTATAGTAGTATCGTTTAATAACCAACAATTTTGTGCAAGAAATAAAAAGAAACAGTAATTTTTGAATTTGACATTTGATGATTCAACTTTTTAGATAGTAACAAAAAATTTTGAAAGTCCGGCCTGACCTACTATTCATTGCGTAAACTCCGCGGGGCCAATCCCCCTATTCCCGCTGCCCTGCACGCCTGGACAATTTTTTTCTACAGTATTGGGCTTCCATACACCTTTAAACTTCTACGACAATTACTACTCTTGTTATGTGGTTAATCCGGCACTGCAGAGGTTTATAATTTACATAGCGTCAACAAGTTTGTGGCCTATATCTACCTTAAGGCAGCCTTGCCGCTTGGCCGTAAGCCGTTCTCTCTCTCGCTCTGCGTGTTGATTAGTCGGCAAAGTATATCGCCCACCGACCAATCAGCATGCTGAGCGAGCTAGAAAAACAGATGGTAAACCTTTTTTTTCTCTCTTATACACCCTGCTAGCACATTAGCGGCAAGGGTGCCTCTACACAATTATTTGTTATTGTCCAAAACTTTATGAATAAATTGGGTATCCACTTAAGACGTCATTGTTTAAAGATTTCCAGACCTACAAACAAACAGGCAAAACGGAGATGTAAAAAGAGGGCAGTGTAACGCGACGTGCAATTAATTATATAAACTACATAAGAAACGTAGCCCCCTTTTTCCTTTTACTAATTGTTTTCTCTTCCTAATTCTTTAGCAAGATAATTATTTACTAACAAAAAACCTTAAAGTTTCCTAAAGGGCAAAAACTTAATTGGATTTCTAATAATTAAATATTGTTTGCTAAAACTGATTAATTTTCAAAACACTCGCTGTCGTGAGTTGGGACTTGCTGGAAATTGATTAAAGTAAAAGTGCCGGTTTTAGGGATGCTAGAAATTTTAAAAAATGTGAGATTTTGAAAGAACATTATCTTTAAAAAGTTATTAACAAGCCTTTCAGAAAAAGAAGAAACCAACACATTAAAGTCCATGTAATAACATTTTTAATACTAATTGGTAATGATATAAGAAAAAATAGACAACTGTTATTTTTACTTTTTTAAAATTTTTATATATATATATATATATATATATATATATATATATATATATATATATATATATATATATATATATATATATATATATATATATATAAAAGAAAATAATATTGCTTTTCTTAAATTTAAATGATGTTCTGGGGGTTTGAATTTTCCCGTTATCTACAAATGTCTGTCACAACTGACAGCTGTGACATTGTAAAATATAAAAATTTTGGTATAAACGGTTGTAATAATTATTAAAAACTTTT